>BPLR01009772.1:0-27974 GCA_021605095.1 Caerostris extrusa | reverse complement strand
CTCCTGTCTTGTAACCGCTACCAGCCAATGGCCTTGGTCCGCCATTCGATGATGATATATTTTACAGAAATATTACTAAATATATATTTTTTTAATTTGCGATAAACTATATGTATTTTTCATGTCTAATATCATGTGAATTTGAAGGACTTTTGAATGATGAAAATTCAAATATTTAATGCTACAACAATAAATACATATTCAACTTTATATTATCCTCAATGTGAAATCAGTTAATAATTAAATCATTTTAATTCCTTTTACACTTTTAAAAATTTATAATACATATTAAAATAATTTTTTAATTTTAAAAAAAAAATGAGCTCAAATCTTCATCAATAAGAAATAATATATTCAGATGCAAAATTATGTTTTAAGTACATTTATAAAAATATCATTCATTTTCAAAATTATGGATAAAAAAAAAGTAAAGATTAGAACTTTTAATTCTTCAAATGTTTATCTGAAAGAGCTATATTTGACGAAAAATTCAGACTACAACACGTAAAAGCCTCCCAAAATAAATATATATTCGTTCACGTATAACCTTGAAGTAGAAAAACTCTTTTGAACTTCTGATAAACACATAAAACGATTTCCACGGTACGTGTTCTAAACAAGTCCTTAAAAAATTCAGTCCCAACCATGGAGACCGCTGATTCTGCCATGCACAAATATGTTTGAAGAAGAATAAAAAGAATTATTAATACGTGGCAAAATGATAGCAAGGATTATCTTTCATCACTGCTTACCTCAAAGAGAACTTCATTTCTGTTTTGCTTTGGCAAACACCACGGTTTGCCAGGAAACTCGCTAAATATTTATAACTTCACCGTATTTCTGGTTAAACAGAAGTTTTGATCGAGACTTATTTATTCATATGAAATCTTTTCTCCCTTGTTTTGAAGGTTTGTTCAACGAAACGGATCGAAAATTGCCTTTATTAATGTTTCCCTCAAACACGGAAATGTTTTGAAGTTTTAATGCTTTGCCCCTAAAAGGCATTATGTGTATTGAAAGACTGTTATCATACAGGATTGTGAGCGATGGTGTAAAAATTTAAAAAAGTATTCTTTAAATATTGAGGACAAATCAATTCTCCAAAAAACATCTTGCTCAACAGCTCCATGGTGGGCAAATATTGTCTACCTACCAGCAAATTTTGACACAGAAGATGCTTTTTTTTTTTGCGGGGTATGTTTTTTAGCCCTACACCAGACCGTCACATTAGACGGGGCCATGTGGTTTAAAGGGGATTCTAAATCCCTGCCCCAAACTTGTGGCACATCAATATAAATAAATTTTATTATTTTATTATTTTCGCATTTAGTCCCATCTAAACAGAAAATATAAATTAAAAATAAATTTATTCAAAATATGAAATATATGTAACTACAGCGACGAAACTGAAAATTACTAAACATACAGAAATATCAATAGATGAACGGCAAAAAACTGCAGGGAAAAATCAAAGAAA
The DNA here is from genome assembly GCA_021605095.1 of Caerostris extrusa. Taxonomy (NCBI): domain Eukaryota; kingdom Metazoa; phylum Arthropoda; class Arachnida; order Araneae; family Araneidae; genus Caerostris; species Caerostris extrusa. The sequence goes on along the minus strand of BPLR01009772.1, from coordinate 26,497 downwards.
TTGGATATCAAAAATTTATATGTGGGAATTTTTGTCCAATTTTAATATACATCCTCTGCACCTAAATATAAAAATAAAATATATTATTTCAATATCAAATCATTTCAAATTCAATTCCTTTGAGTAAATATATATTCAATATCAATATATACATGTATATGTATACATGTATACATGCTTGATTAAATTCTAAACACAAATATCAATTTCAGACGTGACATATACGTTACATACGTTTTATTTTTAAAAAATTCATGTTATTATTATACATACATTATACAATTGGCGTATCTATCATACTTCTATCTTTAGCAAGCATCTTGATATTAATATTTGATTATATTACTCATCATTGATATGTGATTTTAACGTGACATATAACTGTTTTCTTATAAAACTCCTGATATTATGATGCATTAAAAATACAATTTACAGTTATATCATATTCTGGTATATAAAATGCAACAAATATTGTTTAGCAAGCATCTTGAAATTAACGTACTTTGCATTTCTCGTAGTTTCTAAGTAATTTTACTTATGTTTTCCTCAGTTAAAGAAATATATCATTGATGCATAAGCATTTTACTTTATGTCCATAAATATTTTCAAAATTTTGTAAAAAAATCACTAAAACGTTTTTAATCACCAGATTTTAAAACTAGAGCATATTCATAAAACTTTATAATGCTCACGTCCAGCAGCTCTTCAGTTTTAATGATGGATTTTATCCGAAGTCCGCAAGACCCGGTGGATTATTAGAATCGTTGCAGCCCTCAGTCTAATCCAGCAATCAAAAATCCAACGGGCGCAACATCTCACGGCGACTTCTGGCGATGCGTGAAATTAGATGTAAATTGATATCGACAGTTAGCATCGCTCACAGTCATACACCATTCTCCAGCAAAAGGATGATGATCACCATCATCGTCACATGAAAGTCATTTGGGACCATCGAAACAATGTGCCCTGAACGGGAAATGATATACGTAATATGTTTAACGAGAATATCAGATGGTTCTTTTGATGAAAATCATCATCAGCATTGAATAGAGAGTAAGTATTTGAAATTTCTTGAAAGTGATCACTGACTGTTTTGTATTATTTTGAGAAAGGCATTGTTGATGAGTTAATGATGAATGTAGTTATTTATTTATTTAAGATTAAAAGTATAAAGTACAGACTCATATTTATTTTTGACAACATAAATATATTTTTAATATATTTAAATTCAAGTGATGTTTGTATGTTGAAAGAGGGGAAGCTTTTTATATGACAGATGCTGTCAGATGCTGGTGTGTTGGCAGTTAGAACTTAGACTCTATAATTGCAAATATGTGGCACATTGAGCTGACTGAGTAAGCCTGAGGATCAAATTGTATAACATGAGCAAATTGAGTAATCACTCAGTGTTTCATGTTATCTTGAAAAAAAGGTACATTGAGAAAAGTGCGGTTGATGAGTTAATGATGAATGTAGTTATTTATTTATTTAAGATTAAAAGTATAAAAGTACAGACTCATATTTATTTTTGACAACATAAATATATTTTTAATATATTTAAATTCAAGTGATGTTTGTATGTTGAAAGAGGGGAAGCTTTTTATATGACAGATGCCAGATGCTGGTGTGTGTTGGCAGTTAGAACTTTAGACTCTATAATTGCAAATATGTGGCACATTGAGCTGACTGAGTAAGCACTGAGGATCAAATTGTATAACATGAGCAAATTGAGTAATCACTCAGTGTTTCATGTTATCTTGAAAAGGTACATTGAGAAAAGTGCGGTTGATGAGTTAATGATGAATATAGTTAGATAATCATTTAAAATTAAAAATATGAAGTACGGACACATATGTATCTTCACTAGACTTATATATACGTATATATATATATATATATATTTTAATATAATATAGTGATACTCTAGTGAAATGGGATTCTATGTTGAAAGAGGGGAAATTTTTTTATATTGATATTGTCAGGTGCTGGTGTGTTGGCCGTTAGAAATTTAGAATATATAAAGGCATATATGTATCAAATTGACATTCATCATAAAATTCCTATTACATAATACACATTATACCCCAATTTAGAATGGGCACTTCCAAAGAAGGTCCATGAAATTTTAAAACCCTTCTCAAAACGAAATCACGCAAAATAATTTTGAGAAAGGCATTCCTAATGAGATAATGATGTACATATTTAAATGATCATTCAAAATTAAAGATATAAACTACGGACTCATATTTATTTTGTCTAGATTGATATATTTTTTTAATATAATGATGTTCTAGCGAAACGGAATTGTGTATTGAAATTTTATATTGATATTGTCAGATGCTAAAATGCAGACCTTTAGACTATATAGTGGCAAATATGTAGCAAATTGTGCTGTTTCACAATACACAATTACTGTTACATAATACACATTGTACACCAAATTAGAATGGACAAATTTAAAGTAGGATTACGAAGGTTTTAAACCCCCTTCTCAAAGATGGAACCAAGCAAAATGACTCAACGACATTCGTATTTTTCGTGACCTACTTCCGCATAAACAAATTTTTAAAACAAACTTGTTATTTATCATATGATTTTTTGAGAGCATACCTGAATCACCCTGTATTTAAATATTGCATAAAGCATTTTTTTCTTTAAATTACTAATTTTCTATTTATTTTAAATTGAGCTTTTTTTCAAGGGTTACTTATAATTATGAAGACAGAAGATAATACCAACCAAATATTTGAAACATTTTTATCATTTACATATTTAACTTCATTGCATATAAATGTATAATAAATAAGCAAATTAAAAATAATAAGTGTGATATTATATTAATTTAATAAGTGATGATTCAAATGGATTTTATTTGCCGATATTTTTATATATATATACTTAAAATTGCTCTTTCAAAAATATGTGATATTCTAAATAAATTTAATGTAACATATTATTTAGTTTCAATCACACCTAGTTTGTAAATAGAATAATTTTGTAACAAAACATATTTCAATAATAAATATGAAAGAGGTGAATAAAAACGCAGAAAATGACTGTTACATTCAAACTAGTAAGTTATTAGCTTGCGAATCTCATTTTATCTGCACCAAAAATATAAAATATTGAATAAAATATTTTCATAATATTTAAATTGTTTTTAAAATTGAGCTCGATTTTAATTGGAAACTAACAAATTTTCAAAAAAATTAAATTTTTATCTTTTAAATAAAATGCAACATGATAAGGCGGTCAGAAATCTGTGAATTTCTTTTTTAGCCACAACTAGCCTATAGCAAAAACGTTAAAATAGGTGAATGAGGCATTTAATTAAATTGTTATTCATGCATTATGCCTGAACGTTTTTCAAAAGTTAACAAAAAACTCTTATATGGGAAACATCAAAAGCGCAGTAGATAGGTATATATCTAGAAACAATAAAAATAAAAAGAAAAACTGACAGGCCAACTTAAGTAAATCTTCTAACAAATAAACTAAAGTGAAAGAAGGCAAAAAAAATGGAGGAATTTATCGAGCGTTCTGACAGGAAGAGAGCTAACCAAACAATTTAATCAATAGAAACACCAGAAGTCTACCCTGGAACTTTAAACACAATTCACTCTCCTACAAAAACATTGAGTATAAGAGATTCTTCTTTTATCTTCCATGAACAAATGCGTAAATTCAACACACCATCTCATGTCCTTTTTTCTTATGTCTAAGACGGAAGCCTTTTTCCTGCTGCCTTTTTTATTTCTCTTCAAATAATACCTACTGTGCAAGGGGATTATATCGATCTGATTCGAGTGCTTAGCAAGCTTGTGGTCCCCCCTTCCCTCTGTGGGGATCAATGGAACAAACCACAATGCAAGACGTCTTGGTCAACCAAGACCAATGGTAGTGGAATACCTCGAGTCTCTTAGGCTTTTAATATGTATTTGGCAATATATGGATATTTATTCAATTCCTTATATTAGCTCGCACTCTCCTATATATATATCTTGTTCAAATTTTCAATCGTTAATAAAATACTTTTTTATTCATCCACTCAAGTTCAAATACATTTTTTTTGAACTTGCAGTGGATGACACTGGATGGTAATACAGTTTTTTCAGATATTAATTCATTTATTAAATTTAATTAGTTAATTTTAGTTTTTTTAGATTTAAGTTGCATATATCTACCTATAGATGGCGCCAGATAAACTTTAAAAAAATGAATGAAAATTATTTATAAAGAACTTTCTGCAATATAGTGAAAAAAAAAAAAGTAGAATTGACTTTAAAAATTTTATTTTATATTATAAGTTTTAGTTTAGCAGATCTAATACCTAAAGTTTAAAATTATTTTTGTGAAATCTTTGTAGTTTTCAAGAAGGAAAATAACCTTTTGCTATTTCAAATTTATTTTCTTTAAATTTTGTTTTTGCAAAAGTATTTTTGAGATTCAAGTCTAATTAGAATTGGCAAGTGAAAATGGTCACTTCTAAAATCTGATTTTCGCATTTCAATTGATTCTCTCAATTGACTGAAAAGCCTACTCCATTTTTTAATATTTTGTATTTATAATTGACAGATGGTGCATGTAAATGAACACATAGATGTCAAAGAGAATCTGAGGAATGTTACAGATGTTGGTTTAGTCGATTAACGTATCATATTATTATTTTTTTGCTTTACTTCTGCTTAACATAATTTTCTGCTTTTAGTTATTTTATTTTTTTATCATGTTTTTTATCATTTTAATTTACTGGACGTCAATAGAAACCTGACCAAGAAGAATTTTTTATATTAACAACAGAAAACGCCAGCTTAATCAGGCTCCCGTAACATTGCTCGTTTGTATTTGCTAAATGTTTATTATGAAAGATTATGAAGGAGGGAGTATGAGATAATCAACAGTTGCAAAGTTCGACTGAAAATACAGAATTATTCCTTGCAACATCAAAAACCTCTATTATGTCGATATATTTGGGACTTGGATATCCGATATCATTTTCCTTTTGCATGCATTACTCAGGAATCCGGTTGTGGCATCACAGAAATAGGACCTTATTTCAAATACTGAGTGATAACTTCAAGGAAAAAAATCGACTTAGTGACAATTCGTCCAAAACACTCGTATCTGAAGGTATCACTATATTTGTACAAATTATGATTTTTTTTACCTCGTGATTTTATTGCAAATTTAAAATTGCAGTTTTTTAGTATGTATTGTTCTTATACATCAATGACTTTGAGTTTAGCTCAATAGCTACTGGATAGCAGATATACAACAGATTCCTCATTACCCAGAGTGCAGTATGTGGAGGCTGCAACATGTGCAACTATATATTGGAACAAATATCACAGACGTGATATATAGGCTGAGTTCAAGAAGACCTCTATAACCGTGTTTCCAAAAGTCCTGAAGAATGCCATCCCAAATCTATGTAATGTTCCAAGGCGTAGAGCAGTCGCTCATTTCCGACTAGCCACTGGACATGACTGCCTGCGTAAATATCTTTACAGACTTAAAATTGTTCCTTTCCCGATATGCACTCTGTGCAGCTCTGGAGAGGCTATGGACTCCACGCATCTACTTTACTGTCCCTCTCTGCGCAAGACTTTTCTCGTCGAGCGATATTGGGGAGGCTAGAGACATGTTAGATTAATGAACTCTGTTGCAGCATGTTTTGTTGTTTTCTCTGTTCTGTTTTATTTTTCGTTGTTCTGTAACTGTTCATAATCTGCCATTGGAAATGAAAAAATATCTCCTTAAATAATATCGAATGCAATAGAAATAATTTCAAAACACATATTGATCGTGCACTTCTATTTCATAGACGCGGAAACTTTCCGTCGACATCATTTGTATTAATGAATTGTAATAGGGATTCTTTTGTTCATTAATCTCCAAGTTTATTCACCAGGTCACTTCAGGTTCCAAATTTAAAATATTAAAATCTGAATGTTTTTCTGAGTAAAATCTCTTTGCTGCCATTGGGTATGACAAAGATATACAAATAAAATATCATTGTGTATTCTTTTTTTTTTTTCATTTATGTTTTTTTTTTTGCAACAATCAAATGGTCTTACGATGTTTTGAAATAAAAAATCTTTTTTAAACTCACAGCTGAAAATGTGATGTACTTCATTGCTCGCAAATCATATATTTCGGATATGTGAATAATAGCTTCTTATCCACTCTGTGACAACAAATTTATATTTCGAGTCAAAGCCCATGATTTGAACTTTGGTTCTTCGAAGAATGATTAAGTTGGGAAAAGATTATGAATATCCTATCAGACTTTTTACGAAAATAGGAAAATAAAACACATTTTTAGTCCGCTTCATATGAGAAACATGTGAAGTCATTGATTTTTCTTAGCCTGAAGTGATATAATAATATCGTTTTTTGTTCATTTTATCACGAATCAAGGAATCCTGTACATAGATGCATATATATGAATAATTATTATTCCATTTTAAAATGATTATTGTCAAATGCATAATCTTTTTCGTGCATATATATATATATATAAATAAATATATATATATATACACTCAAGAGCCAAAACATTATGACCACCCCTACATTTTGCAATGAACTCGCCTGGATCAGGTGGAAGCGGCATTTAACTGTTGCTGGAGAGTCTGAAGAATCATTCTTTCACTTACTTCTGTGTGTGATGCGAAAGGCTGCGGATCTAAGCGACTTTGATAGAGGGCAGATTGTAATGGTTCGAAGGCTCGGAACAAGTATTTCCGAAACTGCGCAACTCGTGGGTTGATCGCGATCTACAGTTGTTAGTACTTATGCAAAGTGGACGAATGACGGTGAAACCAGCATTAGGCGACATGGTGTTGGACGTCCACACGCTATCAAAGAAAAAAGTCGTCGGAGACTGTCTCGCATGGTGAAACAAAACCGGAGCCATACAGTGGCCCAGCAGACAGCCCAATACAATGCAGGTCCAAATAGAATAGTATCGGAGCACACTGTTCAGCGGACACTGTTGGATATGGGGCTACGCAACAAACGTCCCACTGGTGTGCCTTTGCTGACCAACCTTCATCGCCAACTGTGCCTGCGCTGGGCCCGGGAACATTGTGACTGGTCCATGGATCAGTGGGAGAGAGTTGCCTGGCAGAGCAATCACGGTTTGTCATTCATCACGCCGATGGCCGTGTCAGAATACGCCGTCTTCCAGGAGAACAGTTGCTCTCTCAATGTACAGTAGGTTATACAGGCCGGTGGTGGCGGTATTACGCTTTGGGTGACATTCTTTGGGCGTCTTTGGGACCCTTGGTTGTGGTAGAGCAGACCATGAATGCGGCAGGGCATCTGAACATCATTGCGGACCAGTTGCACCCCTTACATGGCCTCTGTTTTTCCAGCTGGAAATGGAATGTTCCAACAGGACAACGCCCCTTGTCACAAAGCTAAAATTGTGTTGGAGTGGTTCTAGGAACATGATGCTGAATTCCAGTTTAATGTCCTGGCCGCCTAACTCACCGGATGTCAATCCAATAGAACACATTTGGGATGTCCTGGGATGGCAGCTCAGAGTTCAAAGACCACCAATTCGCAATATCTCGATTTGCGTGACCGTTGCTTAAACATCTGGTGCAATCTGTCTCCGGCCATCTACCAAGGATTTGTGGCATCCTTGCCAAGGCGGGTTGAAGCTGTGTTGCACGCCAAAGGTGGGCCAACTCGTTATTGACAAGTGGTCATAATATTTTGGCTCTTGAGTATATATATATATATATATATACAAGTGGTTTGCTTGTGCACATTTCTTATACATCATAGAATTCCTCAATCAATTTTTCTCTTTATTTTTATTATTATCTTGTTCGTAGTAACAAATCACAAAATAATTCTTTTATTTTTTTCCATGTAAATTCTTTTTTGTTTTAATAGCTTCTCTTCTCACACACAATTTGTAAACATGATCACGCTTAACATAAATTTCATAAGACTTTAATGCAAACTGTTAGTATTAAAATGTAACAAATTCCTGCTTCAATGCTCAAATATATATATATATTTTATGGTACATTGCGGGGTTCGTTTTCCACTGATATTTGCAGCCAACATCCCCTCAATGAATCCTCAAGGGAGGGTTAAGCATTCCAAGAATGTTTCTAGGGTTAACTGACTGACACTTGTTTGTTGTATGGTAAAGAATCAGGTAACCCGGACTACGTCCAGGTAACCCGGATTACAGAGAATTGCTGAACTGCAATGGAGTGTCCTCTCTTCTGAAAGCAATGACAGCAACCTTACCTAACCACTGCAATTGAACCTGAGCCATCCTACATTAATTGCAGAATGATACTAGCTACTCTAGCTAAAAATATTTTTACACGTTGTTCCTGAGGCACGATTTTGATATTTTTTTAGCTTTTACCTTTTCAAATATTAAATTTGTGTTTAGTCTTAAGATGTGAGTATAATTTTATTATACTATTTATTTGGGTTTCTTTTCAGTTTTTGCTGTTATTTTTAATTATGTGAATCAAACAGAAAATATTTCATTTTAATGATGCCATTCAACGCCAGACCACATTTTCGAGTACTAATGATTTTGTAAAAAATCAATGACGGTTGATGGAGAAGAACTGGATTCTTACAAGGGTATGTAACATGTTGTGTATGATTGAAAGATTATCTTTTACGCCTTCATGACGTGAGAATCTGGTAATTTTCAGGGAAGAGTGCAATTTAATGAGGGTAATATTCACTTGGAAGCTGTTACATTGCCCAACCACATTTTAGAACAAATTTTACAACGTTGATATATCTAATCATATGTCTCCTTAAACAATATGCAAACTGGCTATCGCTTTGGCAGTTGCTACCGAAGGATTTCAGTTCGAATCCTAACGGTGGCAGGAATGTTTGTTGGTGGTTTGAAATCTACGTTAAACTATAGGTCCCGGTCTGTTTAGTCTAAAGTGTGCACAAGATGACCGTACAGCGACAAACCAAACCAAACATTAAGCAATATCGAATGTAATGGAAAGAATTTCCCAAACATGGATTAATCATGCCCATCTGAGAATGATATTTAAAATTTAGTTCCAAAGAATCTTCTCCATATAGGTAAATCTATTAATTAAATGTTTTTTCAAATCTTAAAAAAATTTTCAGAATGCATCCTCTTTAGTGAATTAAACAAGAGATCCAGTAAATATTTACCTTTATCTTATTATAAGAAATTGAAATTGAAATGATATTACTTTCCTTTGAATTACACTTTCTAGTGGAAATAAATATACAGATATTTTATTCTACAAAGAAAATTCAAGTCTCATTTTTTCACACTTTATTTTCCAATGAAAAACAATATATTAATTGTTTGATTTAGCTATTCAATTTAAATAGCTCTCATAATTAACCACATAGCTCTAAATTGCTATTTTTTGCTCCTTTTATACAACTGCCATTTAACAATGAGTTTATGAAGTAATAATATTTAAATTGTTGAGTAAATTTTAATAGTAATATATGTAGCCATATTGTATTAAAAAGCTATTTCGTTTCCAGTTTGTCAAAAATAGTTTAAAAATCTGAAATATTTAAATTCAACCATTTTATAGCTTGTTTATTTAATTATAAAAACAGCCTGAAGGTATACGAAACCTTGTAAAGAATTTTCAACAAAAGCATCGATTTCCCAATTTTTAATTTTTTGAAAAGCTTGTATCTTAAGCTTTCTAAATATTATCTTTTTTTAGAACCAAAGTTATGTAATGTAAACATTCCTTGAAGACTATTATTTTGAATTTGAAGAACTATCTTAACAGTATAAAAGAATTTCAATATTTACACGATTTTAAATGTAAAACTCATTATAAAGTAAATAAAAACATTGTTTAGTATCTTTAACAATTAAAAAACAACATCCCCAACGTTCGAATTATTGAAGAATATGGTTTCAGGGTGTGTTTGAATTTGTTTACATTTGCTGTTTGTCTGTTGCGTAGTATTGTTTGACTTTTTATTATTTAATAATTGACTTTTTCTATTTGTTTCGTAATATATTTCACCCTGAATATAGCCAAAAGTTTTTTTTTTTTTTTTTTTTTTTTGATAAAGAAAATACAAATTTTTTTAACTTTTAATTTCAATAAAATATACTTGGTCGAGTATTGCTCTTTGTGAATCAAAACCGATACTTTCTAAGTTAATTTATACATGAAATTTTAAGTTTAAAGGTATATAAACATCTTTAAAGGCAGTATTTAGTGAAATTGTTATTTCAAAGGATGTGTATTGAATAGCATTTCATTAGAATTTATTAAATTGTGCTCACATTTCTTTCTTACATGTAAACGATATGATTTTGAGAATATATGTATTCATCTTTTGTTAGAAAGGTTGAAACTGAGGTAAACAATGCAATCATTTGATTTAATGATAACGTTAAAAGTTTCTAAAATGTATTACAAAATTGCACTCTGAAAATACAGGATATTTTAGCTTTAAAATCTTTAGTAACTTGAATATACAAAGAATTGGAGTGTCGAATTTATATGTAAATAATTCGATTGTAGAAGAATTTTAAATTTCATGATAAACATATAAGAAAAGTTTGAAGAGATTTAAAAAAAACAAAAACAGATGTTTATAATAGTTAAAAACATATAACTCAATAGAATTTTTATACATCTGTATTCATTTCCATTTAAAAATTAATTATAATTATTTCTTGTTTGTATTTTTCAGGAAACACCTGAAAAAGATACAATAGTAATTTAATTAAAGCAAAAGTCGTTGTACCAAATTCACACAACCTCAATTTTTAAAATTAATACAGTAATCTTTGGTGTTCGAACATCTGAATACTTCGTAGAAGATCATAAAATAACAATTGCATATTGTAATTACAGCTTTTTGTTAGCTAATTGTTATTACAGCGGTTGCATTAGTTGCATTAGTTACAGCGGTTGCATTAGTTGCAGTCCATCATTTGCCAGTGGGTTTCGGCATGATTGGACACTGTGTTTACTTTGTCTTTCAATGATCTAAATCAATTCTATTGCTATCTTGTGATTTCTTTTATCTTTCTATTTTTCTCGAAAGTTCAACTTGGACATCTAACTTTACGCTTTTAAGAAACTCACAGAGGAATGCGTTCCTTTCATAGCGAATATGAAGAATAATTATAACTGATTCACTTGCTTTAGAATCTGGTGTACCTGATGTAGAAATTTAATTGATAGCAGAAGCTCCATACAATTAATGAGGGATTGACCACACATCTTGGATAATTTGGGGCAGGATATCATTACTAATTTAGATGCTTTCGCCGAGGGCGGATTTGTGTGCTTGCAGTGAATTCCCTTCGATGTGAGTATATATGGAAACCGGGTCTATCTTGATGAAATTTTCTGCTTGTGTTTGAGTGGTCCCTGGATGGTTTTGATTCATAATCGGATCTGATAAGTTCCGCTGCAATCGAGTTCTGTAAATGTATGTGTCACTGAACTTTTACTATATGGCCTGACCTGATTTTGATGAAATATTTTGTGTGTATTTGACAAAAAAAATGGAGAATGTTTTTATGCTATCCACTTTGTTGTAAGTCCCCACCAGATGATGATGATGCAGTATATCAACTTCTATGCCGTTCCACCATTAGCTATGAAAATCGATAATACTATATATTCCAGTATAGAAAATATATTCGCTCTACCCACTTTATTGATACCTGCCACCAGATGGTGATGCAGCATTTCATCTTATAAGTAAACTACGTTTTACTTTTTACTGTTTTACTGGCGAAGAATAAATGTCACGTATTGACTTAAAGCAGAATGGTACCTAAACAGAGTAGATACATAGTCAGGTATACCTTTGTCGATAAGATCTTTTCGACTTGATTTGTATGTCTTTGGCAAAACTGGGAAGCTTTTTATCATGACTTTGCGAACTGAACTAACATGGAGGGGCATTATATTGTGTTTTGGAATAGAGAACTTGGTTCGAAACACACAAAGCAAACCTGCATCGACATACCTGAGATTGGCACATTCTATATGCCTGTAAGACATCCCATTGTTTATGAGGAGAAGTAGGAGGAAAATCTCAGATGCTTTGCTGAAGATGTTCGTTTCGTATTTTAATGAGAGTAGATACATAGTCAGGTATACCTTTGACGATAAGATCTTTTAGACTTGATTTATATGTCCTTGGCAAAACTGGGAAGCTTTTTATCATGACTTTGCGAACTGAACCATGGAGGGGCATTATATTGTGTTTTGGAATAGAGAACTTGGTTCTGAAACACACAAAGCAAACCTCATCGACATGTTTGGCACATTCTATATGCCTGTAAGACATCCCATTGTTTATGAGGAGAAGTAGGAGGAAAATCTCAGATGCTTTGCTGAAGATGTTCGTTTCGTATTTTAATGAGGCATTGTGGATGTAATGCAGTTGAATCTTTTTCTTGGTGCACCTATGGCAAGGCTAAATCTGCTCTGCTTTTGCGTCATTCTAGTGAGAAATAAGCACATAATAAAACATTTTGTGTTTTGAACATAGGCAGAAACGTTTTGCAGACCAGTCTAAATTTAATCATGGGAAGTTTAAATTCTGAATATTTCTTCGCATTGGTAAACTTTTTATATTTAATAGCCAAAATTGTTTAAATATATTATAGAAATTAAGCCATAAAACGCCTTTTTTAAACCAATGCAATGTTAAAAAAAGATTTGTATATGATCACAAATACAAATTCATACAAAAACACTGCCCAAAATAAAATGTCCAAATAAGTAAGCCTTTTTTATTTGTGTACAGTATTTTATACCGTTCAAACAATATATACGTAAATTAGTATATAGATATATTGGAACATGGAGATTATATTCGTGATATGTAATTTTTTACAACGCATTTTTTTTTTTTTGGCAGGACAAAGTATGCCGGGTTCTACTAGTATACGTATAAATACATATACTAATTTTTTCTCACTCCGTATTAAATATCGTATAATATGCACATCACTGTTTTGTCAGTACGTAATATATTTTGGATTGAATAAGTTCTTGAAGAAACGACCAATATCCCTAGGCAATGATAAACTGATATCCCTTTTCTATATTCCCGCGAATAGAAAAAACACACTTCTAGACCCCTCTAGGCGTGTATATCCCACACCACTCCAAAGCGAATCGAAGAGAATTAGGAAAAATCGGTCGGTATTCCTACCTGAGATTTCCCAGAAAGAGTCCAGCCTTTTAAATTCTCAGAAGATAGGGAATCGCATTACGATCCATTACGTGGTCTGATCTCTCGAATTCCTTGAGGAACATTTTCGCGCCAAAAAGTCCTGCTCGGGAGAGGATTTCTCCCGGAAGAGGAATTCCGGTAGATTTTCCGATTCCAAACATGCGTAGGATGAACGAATTACCGAAACGGAGGAGGTGGAGTCTTTTTTTCTTTTCTTTATTTATTTATGGCTGTCGCTTAGAAGAGTAAAAAACGCCTAGTGGAGAAAATTAATTAATGGCATAGAAAAGATTATGATAAGAATTACAATAGATTCAATATTGGTTTTTTTTTACCATGTTTTATTTTAATCCTCTTTTTGATGCATTATTAAATACTGTTTGTTTCTTTGTAATTTTTTTTACAGTGGAAATATGTTTTTTTTAATTTTAGCCATTCTTTTGATGCATTATTAAATACTGGTTTTTTTAATCTACTATTTTTTTTCAGGAAAATAACGATAAGTGTTTAATTTGTAGCTTGTAATTATTATTATTATTATTTTTTTTTTTTTTTTTTACACAAGTAATCGAGATCGAATTAAATATTTAAAATATATGTTACACTATTAGGAAAATTGGTTTTTTTTATGGTCTAACTATGTGTTTTATATTTTTTATCTAATTTAGTTATAAATGCAGTTATTAATTTTTACAAATGAAACATTGTAAATAAATTTTTCTTAGCTAGTAAAAGGCCTAGTGGAGAAAAACATATATAAAAAATGTAGAAATGATATAGAAAAAGATAATGATAAGAATTATAATATATTCCATATTTATTTTTTACAGAGGAAATATGTCGTTAATTTTAATAAACATTTTATACATTATTAAACACCGTTTTTTTTTTTTTTAATTAATTTGAATATTGTAAAAGTTTAGAAAATAATTAATTAAATCACTAGAAAATAAAATATTTAATTTAGATTAGATGAATTATTTATTAATTCTGAGGAATTTAATTTTCCTTTCTGTTTTAAAACTATCCGATGCAAATTACAAAAATTACAAAAAAAAAAAAAAAAAAAATTATTTTACAAAAAATTATTTTGTTAAAAAATTTCAATTATTATAAATAAATAACCTATTTACTCCGAAATTTTAAAATGCTTAAATGAAGGTCTTTCTCAAATGTTATTTAAATGAATATTTTTTTGGCAGATTATGGCATAGAATTGTTGTATATAGTTAATATTTTTGAATAATTTATTTATTTAAACCATTAGAGTTTAAAAATAATTTGTTTAAATATTTACAACTAATATTTTTAATTTGCGAATTTTTTTTTTTTCATTTTTACACCAAAATTTAGAACAAAAAAATTATACAATTGCTGCAAGAGTTTTTATATTATTTCAAGCAAGACAAAAATTGAATCCGCTCAAATAAATTTAAATGAATTTTCATTATTTTATTGTAATATAAAAGATACTAATTATTATAAAATTAAAAATAAACACAAAATTTACATTGATTTTAATCTTCCTTTAAGAAAATTAATGAAATTCTACAACCATTTACAGTAAAAACTAAACAAAGGGTATATCCATTATTTAAAGTTAATTTTATAATTATTTCGACACTGGGCTTGTTTATTAAAAAAATGTTAGTAAATAAATTTTATCAGAGATATTTGTATATAGTTGCAGTAACCCAAGACTATGAATAGCATAAGTCATAGAAAATTAATAGAATGCATCAAATTAATTAATTTATTTTTTTTTTTTTATTAACGCTACTGTAATAGTACGCAAGAATTCTATAATATATTTAAAAATTAATTCTTAAATTGTTAGCTATATTACTATCATTTTCTCCCTTGGACTATAAAATGTACACCATTAAAACTACATTGTGTTTACTGAAATTAAATTAGCACAATTTTAAAATCTATTTTAATTTGAAAATAAAACAGTGCATAGTGAGGCTAATTTTATAAATACATCAACACAGAAGGTGAAAAACAATAAATAAATAAAACTTCCAAGAAAAAAATTAATATCAACCATCAATCAAATTAATGTCGTAACTCATTTTAAAGATTTATTCACGCCATTCTCTAATTAGATTAGATATAATGAATATAAAATTGGAGATTTAATCAATATAAAATTGATAGATTAATTAGATTGATAGATTTAATCAATAAGATATTAGATTTAATTGAATAGTAGATTCAACAATATAAAATTGGCCCTCTCAGTTGCTGCATTAAATTTTAGATCTAGCAATACAACTTTAAGCAATCTGTTAAAATATAAAACATGATACCATCGGCAGCTGCTGGTCGATAGAAGAAATAAAATTCTTTTAAAGTTTCATAATTCTAGATTTTTTTTTTTTTTTTTAATTTGAGTAAAACTTTTGGGAACTTCTTAAGATACTAAATTTATTCAGGAAAACACATGCACGAAAAAAGAAGAACCCAAATAGTTGTTGATAGATCCCGTATCCCTTCCATTAACCTCCGTCGATTATCAAATCAATTATTCTATAAAAAAAAGAAGCAAAGTTATGCTAATTGGGAAGCAGAGGGGAAGATGGTTCCAGAAGTTTCCAACAAACTTCTATTTATTTCGGAGTGAAATCTTTTTAATTAACAGCACTTATTAACTCGGAGCTTTTCCAGTTAAACATTTTTTTGCTGTTTTCAAAAGCTATAAGCTCCAAACTGAATTTAAAGCTTACTACTTTTTTTAATCAAATCTACGTATATCTCTTTTACATTTAAAAATAATTAGAAATGTCTTGATTCGTTCATTTGCATTTTTACACAAATTTTATTCATATTTCTTGGCTTAAAACTTGCTTTTTCACGATAATTTTTTTTTAATTTAAAATATTCTGCAATTCTGAGATGTTTTAATTTTTTTTAAGAAATGTTTAAGATTTAGAAGAATTTTAAATACTCAATCTGTTTAAATGGCGTAGGTAACTAGGGCAATGCGAAATAAATTCTTTTCAACAGAAAACGCAAATCTTCCTCTTAATCTTTTCCTCTACATGGACGCTAAATGACTGCAGTAAGTAAAGCGAAAATATTTACGAATGACAGAATTTATTAATTTATAGGCGTATGATTTTGCAGCTATGTTAGTTTACTTTTATAAATTAAGTGTTTGCTTAGATATGAGTTTAATATGTATTTAACCAAATGAAAAAAATGTTTTTTGAGTATTATCAACTTTACCTTTCTTAATTTTAATACCGCATGATCAAAAATTGATATACCTAGAAATTTACTAATAACTTTTAAAAAAAAGGGAGAAAACGCGTACTTGTTATTACAGATGAAAATATTTTCATCCACGATTCATATTTTTTATTATTTCCAATGGCTAGCATTACAAAAAAAAAAGAAAAACACAGAATAAAATAGAATAAAATAGAAAAAGAAAAAGTTCACAAATGTATTCAACTTAAGTTGACCGAATTCATTGCCTCTTGCTTGCCAATATCTTGCCATCTCGGATTCACCATGAAGTGCCAAACAACGATGTAGCTGAGCTCGGTTCATTAGTTCTGCAAATCACAAAGAGAGCAGTTTGCTTAGTAAAAACTCTAATGCGATTTTGATGTTCACTCAGACAATCATGACCTGTTACAAGTGAGAACTTATGCCGAAAACTGTAGTCCACTTAGTTGTATAAAACGTTTCCCCAGGGTAAAACGCTAGAAAGACGATCTACATAGCATCCCATTCATGTTTCACTTTGTTTTAAATAAATGCAAGACGCAATCTGGAGGTGTTAGACCTGGTGATCTAGAGGTTTTAGAATTCACCCTATCCACAGAAATCAAAATATATAACATTAAATGATGATAGCCAGTTCTAGAGCGTTTTCTATCTTCAAAAGGAGTCATGCTATTAATTGGGAGGGAGCTAAGAACAAAATTGCCAGTAAAAGTGATAGAGTCATAAAACTTTTTAAAGGTATTGAAGATGAATTGTCTAATACTTGGAAGGTCAAGAAAATTTCTCATAACCAAAATCAATATTTGATGTGCCTTTAGAAAATATATCTTATTTCAGTCACTATATCACTGATGGTGACTATGCAATAAAGATCCAAAATTAAACGAGTAAAACAGTAACCATAAAAACAGAAAAAAAATTACTTTGATATATTGCATTTACTTTCTCTAAAAAAGCGTACCTCTTTATAAAATGAACGATACTTTTAGGTTGGCTCAACAGCACCGTTTGAGAAAAAAAAAAGAATATCACCAAAATACCAGTAGAAGCATTTACTTCAAAAAAAGAAAGAAAGAAAGAAAGAAAAAAAAAAAAGCAACATATCTGGATCTGTGCTAAGAGTAATACAGATATTAACGTTGGGGAAACAATTTCTTCTTCGCTTGTGAGATACAATGTCTGTTTCACTCAAAAACGTGATATATTTTGTCCGAGGCAAGACAGCAACAGCAACAAAAACACAAACTATTGATTTTTCTTAACTTTTTGGCATGACCCTCTTCTAATCTGAGCTATTTCTTTCTTGTGCTGTAGATCTATGGCCTAAAATGACATTTATAAGTACCTCCGAAAAGGAACCCTGTTTCTCTTTCTTCCGGTGTGTTTCTTAGGAAGTTAATTCTTTCAATAAGCCCATTACTTTATTTACTAGCACAGAGCATTGTTGCGAGAGAAATGGTGTGAATAAAGCTTTAAAATGGGTTACGAAAGGGCTATTATTAATGACTTCTTGGAAGATTTATTTACTGATTATTTTTTTTCTTTCTGTTTACGTTCTGTGTAAAATGAATTTATAAAAATTAACTTCAAAGAACTTTTTGATATGCATTTGTTTTTTTCAAATCAAAATATGTTTTTACAATTTTGATAATTTAATTTCAGTAAACACATTGTGATTTTAACGGTTTCTGGTGGCTTGAATGGCCTTGTGTCTAGCGCTCAGGTACTCGGTGCTACAGGTTTCGAGTCCGATGACTGTAATTTGGGTTCGTGCCAAAGTATGTTTGCAGCCGTTCGGAATCCACTTAAAGCCGTAAATCCTTGTGTCATATGACTGTAGAGCATCACGGAGCCAAGTCAGACTTCTATCTACGGATTCTTCATCACAATAGAAGCTACCTCTTTTCCCTTCAACGACGATTCCATTCGGGTTCGTTTGCTTGATATAGATGTCTACGAAGTGGGAAAAGAAACAACGACAATTGCGGTAACATTGCCTACTAAATAAATAAGAATTTGATGCTTTCAATTCATTTTTTGCGACGCGTAAGGTTTAAAATCTAGGGTCACTCTAATTATATTCAAATATTTCTGACGGCATTAATTTTCTCACATTTTCCTTAAGCTCTGTGTCGGAAGAATTATAAACTTAGGTTTAAAAATGGATCTCTGTTTAGATTTTAATGTAATTGGTTGCAGAACTTTATTAATTTTCTTAATGAAAGAATAAAATGAATAGAAAATTTTGGGTTTAGGGTTAAATTTTATAAATATAATATCTTTATAATACAATAAATTAATGAGATTTTTTTTCAAATTTATTTGAGCGTAGGTAGTAAAATACCTCTTTCTCTTTCTGCCGATGTGTTTTTAGGAAGTCAATTCATTTCAATAAACCTACTCCTTTATTTACTAGCACAGACATTGTTGCAAGAGAAATGGTGTGAATAAAGCTTTAAAATGGGTTACGTAAGAACGGTTATTAATGACTTCGTGGAAGTTTTATTTATCGACCATTTTTAACTTCTGTTTCTTTACGTTCTGTGTAAATGCATTAATAAAATTAACTTCAAAAGCATTTTCATGCTCTTTTTTTTCTTTTAAAATAAAAATTGTTTTTAAAATTGTTCTAATTTAATTTCAGTAAACACAATGCATTTTTAATGGTATACATTTTATAATACAAGAGAGAAAATGGATTGAATATCAGCTAAAATAATTAAAGAATGAATTTTTAATATATTAGGAAGTTAGTTTCTTAGGGAAGTTATTCTTTTATAAGTTAATGCTTTTCAATAAGCTTACTTTTTTTTTTTTATTTACTAGCACAGACCTTGTTGCCACAGAAATTATATGAATAGAGCTTTAAACTGGGTTACGAAAGAACTCTTATTAATGACTTCTTAAAACTTTTGCTTATTAACCGTTTTTTTCCTGTTTGTTTATGTTATATACAGATGCATTAATAAATTATTGTCAAAGACCTTTGCTATGTGCTTTTTTTTTTTCTTTCCAAATCAAAGTTATTTTTAAAAATTTTGCTAATTTAATTTCAGTAAACACAATGCATTTTAATACCATAAAATTTGTAGTCCAAGAGAGAAAATATTGATAATACAGCTAAAATAATTCAAGAATAATTTTTAATGTCTTAGGAAATTAATTCTTTAAGGAAGTTTTTCTTTTTTGAAATTAATTCTTTCACTCAGTCTACACCTTTATTTACTAGCACATACATTGTTGCTAGAGAACTGGTGTGAATAAAACTTTTAATTGGGCTACGAAAGAGCTGTTATTAATGACTTCTTGGAAGATTTATTTATTAACCATTCTTTTTTCTGTCTGTTTACCTTCTGTGTAGAGGCATTTATGAAATTAGTTTCAAAGAACTTTTTGGTATAAATTTTTTTTCTTTTCAAATCAAAATCGATTTTAAAATTTTGCTAATTTAATTTTTGTAAACACAATATATTTTAATGCTATACATTAGTCCAAAAGAGAAAATGATGGTCATACAGCAAAACTAATTTAAGAATGAAATTTTAATATATTAGGAATTTTATTCTTTAGGGAAGTTATTTTTTTAGGAAGTTGATTCTTTCAATAAGCTTACTCCTTTATTTACTAGCCCAGATATTGTTGCGAGAGAAATGGTGCGAATACAGCTTTGAAATAGATTACGAAAGAGCTCTTATTAATGACTTTCTGGAATATTTATTTATTTACTGTCTGTTTATTTTCTGTGCAGATGAATTTATCAAATTTGCTTCAAAGAACTTTTGACATGCACTTTTATTTTTCTTTTCAAATCAAAATTGTTTTTAAAATTTTGCTAATTTAATTTCAGTACACACAATGTATTTTTAATGCCATAAATTTCACAGTCCAAGAGATAAAATGATGGGAATACAACTAAACTAGTTTAAGAATATACTTTCAATATATTAGGGAAGTCATTCTTTTTAGGATGTTAATTCTTTTCAATACGCGTACTCCTTTATTTACTAGCTCAGACATTGTTGCGATAGAAATGGTGTGAATAAAGCTTTAAAAATGGGTTACGAAAGAGCTCTTATTAAAGACTTCAACAGCAACAAAAACACAAACTATAGATATCTCTTAACTTTTTGGCATGACCCTTTTCTGAGCTGAGCTATTTCTTCTTGTTTTCTGTAGATCTATGGCACCAAATGACATTTATAAGTACCTCTGAAAAGAAAAACCCTGCTTTCGTTTTCTTCCGGTGTGTATCTTGGGAAGTTAATTCTTTTCAATAAGCCAACCCTATTTATTACTATCACAGAGCAATGTTGCGATTGAAATGGTGTGAATAAAGCTTTAAAATGGGTTACGAAAAAGCTCTTATTAAAAATTTCTGGGAAGGTTTATTTATTAACCATTTTTTTTCAATCTATTTTCTTTTCCGTATACTACAGAAAGAGAAGATTAGGGAGACAACACTGACTGAGGATATTGAGAAGAGTTCTTGGGCGCTTTCTGTTTTCAAAAGGAGTTATGCCATTAATTGGGAGGGAGCTAAGAACAGAATTGCCACTAAAAGTGATCAAGTCATAAAACTTTTTAGAGGTATTGAAGATGAATTGTCTAATACTGGGAATGTCAAGAGAGTTTCTAATATCCAAAACCAATATTTGATGGGCCTGGGATATTATATCTTATTTTGGACATAATACCTCTGATGGTGACTATGCAATAATGCCCCAAAAACTAAACGAGAAAACAGTAACCGTAAAACAAATAAAAAATAAAAAATCAATTTGATATATTGCATCTGCTTTCTCCAGAAAGCGTACGTCTGTATACGACGGGCGATATTTTCAGTTCAGCTCAACAGCACGATTTAATAAAGAAAAAAAAGAATATCACCAAAATATCCCCCACCAGTTAGTTATTTCAAAAAAAAAAAAAAAGCAAAGAAAAAAACGTTTCTGGTTCTGTGCTAAAAGTAATACAGATATTAACGTTGGGAAACAATTTTTCCGCTTCGCTGGCGAGATACAATGTCTGTTCCACTCAAAAACGTGATATATTTTTGTCCGAGGCAAGACAGCAACAAAAACACAAACTATTGATTTTTGTTAACTTTTTGGCATGACCCTGTTCTAAGCTGAGCTATTTCTTTTCTTGTTTTCTGTAAATCTATGGCACAAAATGACATTTATAACTACCTCCGAAAAGGAACCCCTGTTTCTCTTTCTTCCGGTGTGTTTTATGAAGTTAATTGTTTTCATTAAGCCTGCTCCTTTATTTACTGGCACAGAACATTGTTGTGAGAGAAACGATGTGAATAAAGCTTTAAAATGGGTTACGAAAGAGCTGCTATTAATGAATTCTTGTAATATTTATTTATTGATATTTTTTTTTCTGTTTGTTTACATTCCGAATAGATGTATTTATAAAATCAGCTTCAAAGAACTTTTTTTCTATGCTCTTTTTTTCTATCCAAATCAAAATAGATTTTAAGATTTTGCTAACTTATTTTCAGTAAACACAATGTATTTTTAATGCCATAAATGTTATACTCCAAGAGATAAAATGATGGGAATACAGCTAAACTAATTTAAGAAGGAATGTTTCATAAATCAGGAAGTTAATTCTTTATGGAAGTTTTTTTTTGTCACTTGTGTCAATGAATTATATCAATACGTGTAACCGTGATTCTTTTATTAGTTAACTACCCAAGCTAATTACTAGGTCGCTCCTGGTTCCAGTTTTAAAATGTTAAGAGCATTTTTTATGTCTAGTGTATCTCATGACATGTAGTGTGTAAGTCTCTCAGTCTGCATTGAATAGGATAAAGACATAAGAATAAAATATCAATGTAGGTTTTTCTCATCTAAATATTCATCTTTGTAATAATCAAATGGTCACTGATTTTGTGAAAATTAGAAATGTTTTTAAATTCCCAGCTCAAAATCTAGTCTACTGCATTGATTACAAATCATACACTTCGGGTACATGAACGCTAGCTTCTTATCCACTGAAGCAACAAATTTTCGTGTCAAAGCCCATCATTTGAACTTTGAACCTTCGAAAAAGATTCAATTGTGAAAGAATATGAATATACTATCATTCTTTTAAGAAAACCGAAAAATAAAAAACAAAAATTTAGTTTAGTTTATGACGTCATATATTGTTTACATCAAAAGTAAAATAATTATATCGTGTTTTTATTAAATTGAATCGTGGAATGTGGCATATAGATTCATGAATAATTATTATTCCATAATAAAAACGCTTACGCTCAAATGCATAACCTTTACGTGTATTTAGAAAGCAAGTGATTTGTTTATTCACGTTTTTTATAATAATAGCATTCATAAATGAATTTTTTTCTCTTGTTATTTATTATTATTTGTTCGTAGTAACAAAGCACAACATAATTTTATCAGCTATTTTTTCTACGAAAAACTTTTTAGTTTAGTTTCTTTAATCGCTTTTCTCCTCACACACACACACACACAATTTGTAGGCATGGTTATGCTTAACATGAATTTCAAAAATACTTAAAAATAAACTGTTGATATTAAAAAGTGTTACCAGCTCCATGCTCAAACTATATATATATACATTGATGGAGTTCGTTTTCCACTGATATTTGCCGCGAACAGCCTATCAACGGCCCGTCAAGAGAGGGTTAATGTTTCCAGGATTGCTCGTAGGGATATCTGCCCCACATTTGCTTGTCGTATGGAAAATAATCAAAAAAAAAAAAATTTCTATTAGGTCTGCCTAGGTTGACTACAGAATAGAAAGGCTTTTACACATAGTCAAAACAGCCATGGAGTCTCCTACTTTCTGAAAACAGTGACAGCAATCTACCTAACTAATCCAATTGAGCCTAAGCTAGGCCAGCTATCAATTACACACTTTAGTTTTAAGATGTGAGAATAATTACATTACATTATTTCTTTGGGTTTTTTTTACAGCTTTGATGTTATTTGTTTTCAATTCCTTCTATTAGACCACACTCTCCCTATATATATCTTGTTAAAATTTTCTATCGTCAAAAAAAAATACTTTTTATTCATCCACTCAAGTTCACAAACATTTTTTTGAACTTGTAGTGGATGACACTGGATGTTAATACAGTTTTTCAAATAATAATTCTGTAATTAAATTTAATTAATTAACTTTAATTTTTTTAGATTTAAGTTGTTTATATCTAACCATAGAAGGTGCCATATAAACTTAAAAATGAATTAAAATGATTTATAAAGGACTTTCTGCAATATAGTGAAAAAAAAAGGAATTGACTTTTAAAAAAAAATTATATTGCTTGTTAATTATGTAAATCAAACAAAAAATATATAATTTTAATGATGATATTCAACGCCAGACCACATCTTGTAGTACTAAATAATATTATAATACCAAAAAGGCAATAGCGGTTGATGGGGAAAGGACTGGGGTATGTAACATTTTGAGTATGATTGGAAGAATTAGCTTTTAAGTTTTTATGATTACGTTTTTATGCTGATTATGGGTATAGTGTGATTTTCTGGGGAGGACTGTAATTTAATGAGGGTTGACAAATTTTGAATTCAGTTCTCATTCATTATAATGTTTTCACACGGACCAATCAATCAATTAATGAAGTAAATAATTCACTTACATAAATCAAATAACTGAATGCTTTTTCAAACATTAAAATAATGTTCAGAATGCATTAACTTTAATGATTGGGGAGGACTGTAATTTAATGAGGGTTGACAAAATTTTGAATTCAGTTCTCATTCATTACAATGTTTTCACACGGACCAATCAATCAATTAATGAAGTAAATTAATTAATTACACAAATCAAATAACTGAATGCTTTTTTCAAATATTAAAATACAGATGTTCAGAATGCATTAACTTTAATGATTGGCAAACAAGAGATACAATAAACATTTAATTTTATTTTATTTTGAGAAATTGATATTAAAAATTATGTTATTTCTCTTTGAATTACGCTGTCTAATGGAAATAATTATATGAATACTTTAATCTGCAAATAAAATCCTTGTTCCATACTTTATTTCCCATTCAAAAAATGTATTAAGTGTTTGATTTAGCTTTCCAATTGAAATAAATAGGATAATAAATCACATAATTCTCAATTGTTACTTTGTTTCTTTTATATAACTAGCATTTAACAATGTATTTATAAAGCAATAATATTTAAATTGTTAAAGTTTTAATAATAATGTATGTAGCCATATTAGGGTATTAAAAAGTTACTTCGTTTTTACTTTTGTCCAAAAATGTTTTAAAATTTGAAATAATTTAATTCAAACCATTTTATAGCATATTTATATAATTATAAAAACAACCTGAAGGCATACGACGGCCTTGAAAAGGAAAATTTTGATCGGAACATCGATTTCACAATTTTTAATTATTTGAAAGGTTAGTATCTTTAACTTTCTAAATATTTCCACAGTTTTTCTCCATTTTTAGAACCAAAGTTATGTAATGTAAACATTTCCTGAAATTTTTTTTTTTTTTAATTGAAGGACGATATTCTTAACCGGTGGAAAGAGTTTCAATATTTACTCAATTTTAATTCTAAAACTCATTATAATGTAAATAAACAACATATTTAGTAAAGAATCTGGCCTTTTTGGGTATGTTTGAATTTGTGTTTGCATTTTCTGCTTGCCTGTTGTGTGTTATTATTTGAAAGTACTACTGTGTCCAAAAATAAGACCGATTTTATATTTAAAATTTACGTGGTTTATGGAATTTCAATTTCTTTTTAGGTAGCTGGCACTGTCCTTGACATCTTTGGTGAAATTTCACGTCAAAATATTCATTAGTGTTTGAGTTACGCTTGGCTTTGTGAGAAGCTAAAACCGATTCCTGCGATTTTTGAAATGACTGAATTAATTAAACAAGGAACTTACATTAAATTTTTCCGAAGCGTAGAATGTTAAAAAGGCATTCGGTAGCATTCCTATATTGAAAAAATGTTTAGAAGTGGTATAAACAGTTCAAAGAAGGCAGAGAACGCTTTTTGAAGACGAATAGCCCTCTGGTCTACCATCAACTCAAAATCGAGGAAACTCAAGTAAAAAAATTAAATATTTGGGGCTTGTAAACCGTCGATTTACAATTAGAGACCTTGTTGGTGATGTTGAAATTTCAAAAGGATCTGTCAATTCCATTTTGGGCCTCAAACACGTCATATCTCGATTGCTACCGAAAACACTGAATGCGTCAGCTCCTGCTGCATTGATTCTTCGTAACTTTTTTGCCAAAAATTAAACCCATATCGTTCCACAACCACCGTATTTTACACCGTAAGACTTCTGGCTATTCCTTAAACTCAAAAGATACACCATTTTGAGTCGATTGAAGAGATTCAACGTGAATCACCGCGAGCTTTGAAGGCCATCTATGCTGATGACTTTTTGGCATGCATCGAAGATAGGAAAAAGTTGGCATAAGTGCATTGTCTCCGGAAGGGATTACTTTGAAGGCGATAAAATAAATTTGGAAAAAAAAAATAAAGAAAGAGTGTTTGAAAAAATTATTGGTCTTACTGTTTGGGCACTGTAGTATTTAATAATTGACGTTTATATTCGTAAGATATTTCACCCTGAATGTAGTAAATTTTTTTTTTTTGATGGAAAAAAAAAGAGACATTTTTTAACGTTTAATTTTAATTTGAATAAATTATAATTGGTGAAATATTGCACTTTGTGAATCGAAAGTGTTACTTTAAAATTAATTTATACATGAAATTTAAAGTTTAAAGTATGTAAACATCTTTAGAAGAAGCATTTAGAAAATTGCTATTTCAAAGGCTGTATATTAAATAGCATTTAATTAAATATTTATTTGATTGTACTGACATTTCACTCTTACATGTAAACAATATGATTTTAAGAAAAGATGTCTTAATTTTTTTGGAAAATAGGTAATTGAGGTAAACAATGAAATGATTTGATTTCATGAAAACATTAATAGTTTCTAAAAGGCTTTATAAAAATTTCCAAGTTGAAAATACAGGTTATTTTTAT
>BPLR01009771.1:0-51912 GCA_021605095.1 Caerostris extrusa | reverse complement strand
ATTATATTTTTAGAGTAGAATGTAAATTGGTTTTGATGTTTGATAAACTTAGTACCATTAGAAATAATAGGACATTTTGAAGAAAAGAAAAGATGTTAATCTTAAAAGCTGAGATAGTTTTTGACCTTTTGATGATGTTTGATAAACTTAGTACCATTAGACAAAAACAAATTATCTTTGATTTTAAAGATGTATTTTACAACGGAAAATTTAGTCTTGATTTCTTTATTTATTTTTAGAGCTTTTTGTGCTTGTTTTAATTTGTAGAAAAAATGTATAACATTGTCTAATTGCATTTAGTGATTTTACTGTGATACATATTGTAACCTAAAGGCAAATAACTGTTTTGTATAAGTTGTCGTTGTGTCACAACGTTGTAAAATATTAATAAGTTTGTAAAAAAATTACGAAGTTAAATGTAATTTGTATATTCTTGATTAAATAAAATGTTTTCAAAAAAGATCTTTTGATGTTCCTTCTTTTTCTTTTGGAGTATTTTTAGTAATATTTTTTTCTATTAATATAGCAGTTACATTTCATAATTGAAATTAGAAAGTTAATCTCCTATTGATTAATCTTATATAGTTTTTATTTAAATTATTATTATTATTATTATTATATTATACAAAAATAGATTAATGGATAGCCAGTAAAAAATTGATACATCTAATGTAATTAAATTGATAATATGTAATTAGATAGATATCCCTCTAATGTAATTAGAATGATAGCCAGTTAAAACAATTCATTATTACGAAATAATTGGAAAATAATGTTAGAAATTATTATTCTCCTATTACAAAGGTAATGTGAAAAAATTTTTTTTTTTTTGATTAATTTTAATTTTAATGGGAAACTGTGATATTTTGAAATCCTGTTAGTTCAAAATATTAATATTTTATCTTTCGAGTTTCCCCCAAAAAAAACTTTTAATTAATAAAATATTTTCATTTAAATTTTTTAATTAATTCACAGAAAACAATATCATATGCAATAAAGATGCTAAATTCAATTGATGTTTTTTAATTATTTAGATTAGTAGATATTTAAGCTTGACTTAAAAATATCTTCGAAACAAAAAAGCTAACATGTCTTGTAGCTTCTTTTGTTGATATGTTATGTATTGCGAAGGCTCTGAACCGATGTCAATGTTTTTAATGAATGACATTTAATATCGCTTAGTTAAAATCAGATCGAAATATTTTCCAAGTATAATTCATTTAATTTATTATTTTTCATGAAATATATGTGAAAAAATTTCATTAAATAAGAGTGATAAAAACATAATAATACAAGAAATTTTAAAAAATGTTGTATATATTTTTACAATTTGTTTCCAGTTTATAATAAAAAATGAAATCCTACACATTTAAAAAAAAAATAAAATGGAGAAACAAAATTATATTTGCTTAAAACAACAGAAATTATATATATATCTATGTTAATATATATAATAAGCAAGGATATTTAAACTGTTGTTTTTTATAAAAATTTATTTTTTTTTTTTATTGATAATAATGCTTATACTATTCATTTTTATAATTATTATTTATTTTTTATTTCATGATGAAATTATTCAAAGGATTTTGAATTAATATAATATATCCATCTAAATTTTTAATTAATTGTCAGAAAACAGTATAATATGCAATAAATATGTTAAAATAAATAGATTTCTTAAATTATTTTTATTATGATTAGTAGATATTTAAGCTTGAACTATTATTAAATTATTTTCTACAGATTAAAGTGCAAATTATCATATATTAAAATATTTTAAGTTAAGCTTTATAATGGAAAAAAATTACATAAGTTTTGTAAATATATGAAGAAGAAAAACCAGTTCAAAAAAGGATAACAAATAACACTTAAGTCTTATTTACGAAATCATAAATTAAATTTAATTAAATTAAATTTTGTACAAGAAAATACTTACTCAAGACCCATATTTTGTCAGGAACCCTTTTATTTTAAAAGATGAAATTATTAAAAATTATTTAATGAAACTGCTAAAATGTAACAGTTTTTCTTGAGTGTTATAAATTTTTGTGACAATAAAAAGGTAAATTCTTTCGTTATCAAAATATGACATCGTTTGACATATATCAAAGTTAAACTTAACTCTTCTCAAATTATGAGAAAAAAAAAGGATGCTTTAAGTATTTTGGGGAACAGATAAACAAAAATAAAAATTATATTATATTTTTAAAAACATATTTTCAACACTATCATGATCTAATATTTAGTTTCCTAAATAGAGTATTCACTAAATTTCTGCAAAAGAATGTTTAAAATATTGATACAATAGTTTTCCTCTTGAAAAGTACAAAATAAATAATTATAGTATTTTAATCAAATTTGTTGTACCTTTTCATTAAATTAAGTTAATGATCATAGAAAGTTGAAGATTCAGGTTGAAACGAATTAATGTTTAAAGTCTGATGTTGCCCTTGTAGTCTTTATTTTTTTTTATTTATTTTTAGCATCACATTTGCAACTTTAAAAAAGATATTCAGATTTAAAAGACAAAATTACAATTAATTTCATACAAAAATAATTTTTTCCAATTTTTATTAATTATCAATGTATCAAAAAATAATTACACGAGATATTCACTGTAGCATTTCTAGCCAGAATGAAAGTGGAATATATGAATAAAAACAATACTTTACTTAAAAAATGATTTGTGAATTAAAAAAAAACACCATCATAGCCTTGAAATGTTAATGGTATATTGATAATTTAATATTATCCAAATT
Organism: Caerostris extrusa; assembly: GCA_021605095.1. Classification (NCBI taxonomy): domain Eukaryota; kingdom Metazoa; phylum Arthropoda; class Arachnida; order Araneae; family Araneidae; genus Caerostris; species Caerostris extrusa. Next base: position 49,153 of record BPLR01009771.1, on the reverse strand, counting down.
TTAAGCGTCTGATTAAGTTCATTAAAATAAGAAATAAATTTTTAAAGATATTTTACTAGCTGATTAACTGCATTAAATTAATGAAAGCAAATTTTAAATTTCAAATTTCTTAGGTTCATAATATTCTAAAACTTGGCTTTCATATATCCGAACTTCTGTTATCAAATGTCAGGGTGGAAAAAACGTATCTCATCTTCATAAGATAAGACATTAAAGACTGCGAATGCACTTATAACTCTTTATTGAAGCTTGTTTTAAAACAAGACGAACATAACAGATTACAGTGCGAACGTTGTTGAAAGCAAGACATCATTCTTATGAAAGGGAAACATGAAAGATTTCAGCAGTCGGAACTGCACAAAAGAAGTGATGATAGCTGGAGCGATCAACAGGGAGATAAGATCAAGAAAAATATAGCTATGAGTCATAATGGAAAATACAGCTTAAAGAGGTTCTTGCATTTTCTTCGTCCCCAGTCACATTTTAATAATATAAATATTACCCTGGATTGTCTGTGCTACGAATAATGAGGCTGTCTAGCACTCAAGTTTCGGGTTCCGAGTCACGGCTGTGTCATGGATGTTTGTAGTGGTTCGGAATCCACTTTAAGCCGTCTCGGTCTCATATGACTGTAGAGCGTCACAGAGCCCAGTCAGACTTCTCACCCACATCATTCCCAAAGTGTATAGGGGCAACTCAGCTCTAGACATAGTGAAGTGGTGCTGTGTAGCAGTAGCAGCTACATATAATAAAATATTTTTAGTTCAGGTAAAATATATTAGAAAGAAATATAAGGCCAGATGGCCGAATGACTAGCTCTCTGGTGCTTATTGCCATGGATGTTTGTAGTGGTTCGGAATCCACTTTAAGCCGTAGGTCCCGGTCTAATATGATTGTAAAAGCGTAGAGCTGACAACCTGCCCATAAAAAGTCAGCGTCATGGAGCCAAATCAGACTTCAACCTACTGGTGCTCCATCCCAACAGAGACTGACACTCTCCTTCAATGAGACCACAAGGTTCTTGGACTTGGTCTAGATGTTGCTGTCTACCAAGTGGGATAAGAAACAACAAGAAGAAATATCTACTCTTTACCGTCACATTTTAATATGTACTAATAAATATTACCCTGGATTGTCTGGATATAAATAATAAATATTTTTAGTTTAGGTAAAATATATTAGAAAAAAATATAGTGCCTGATGGACGAATAACCAGCGCTCTGGCGCCATGGATGTTTCTAATGGTTCGGAATCCACTTTAAGCTGTAGGTCCAGGATTAATATGACTGTAAGAGCTTAGAGCTGACAAACCTACCCCATAAAAAAGTCAGCGTCACGGAGCTAAGTCAGACTTCTACCTACGGGTACTCCATCACAACAGAAGCTGCCCGCTTCCTCCTCCTTCCATGAGAGCAAACGGGTTCTTGGACTTGGTCTAAATATAGCTGTCAACCAAGTGGGATAAGAAACAATAGAAAGAAATATAGGGAAAGTACACATTATCATATGATAAAGACAAATAAAATGTATATAATATATAAGAAAAATATATATAATATGCAGATAATATATAATATATATATCTATATATAAGCAAAAATATGTATATAAATTCAGATTTTAATAAGGCATAAATAATATGAGACAAATAAATTAGCGAAAGCGCCGTCAGATGGCGTGTACATAAAATAAGGTTTTTGCTTTATTAATAGATAAATAGCAGTAAATTTCTCGAGATTTTCAATTTTCTACCATTTACAGGAATAAGGAATTCAGTAAAAAAATCTGGATACTAAGAGGGAAATACATTTTTGCTGGGACATACACATACATATACCCAGACAAAAAATTTATATGTTCAATATTTACACCCATATATATTGTGTGTATATGTCTGTAGATAAATACATGAAATAATTATTGGACAAGTTACAAAATTATGTAGAATTATAAATAGAAAAGATGGAAATAAAATGTCTTTCAATGTAATAAATTTCGATAGGACATTCCACGGATTTCTCATAATTTATTCAAGACATACTCAATTTCCTGTCATTCTTATTGCAACCATATATCCATTTTACTTAAAAAAGTTGAAATTAGTTCAAGAGAATTTCAAATTTTAACGTAAGATTAAAACAAACGACATGATAAAATTTTGTTTTAATTAGAAAGTTAATTTTTAAATATAAAAGAAAATATTCTATTCAATGCTTTCTCTTGTATTATAGACAAGAAGATATAAAATACTTTCCCTATATAATTTTCTAACCTGGATGTGCTTACCCTATCTATGAATTTTTATATGGCATTTATTGTCAAAAATAATGTTTCATATTAAAATTGCGTTAACCAAAATAGATGCTTTTTAGTAAATAACACATTAAAACGCACAGACCTTTTTTGTATGTATACTTGTGAATAAGCTATTTAGACATGGATATAAAAAAGAAATCGAACAATTAAAACGATTTGACTAATGACTTTTGTACTTGATTTATCACGGTATGAAATCAAATACTTTAAAAATTCAATTCATATAATATCACACTTTATTTGCTTTTTTATTATATAATATTATTTTTATTATATTTAAAAATATTTATATATTACATGTACATATATTATGTATTTATGTATTATATATATATATATATATGAATATATGAGTGTGTGTGTGCGGATCGCGGCTTCGGCAAATCTGTGCATTCCCAATCAAAGCTGCATATTTGAACATTTGACTATTCGTCCGTACAAGCCCCTAACACTGCAGTTTCAAGTGATGTAGCCAGTTATTTAAACATAAAAGAAACTTCTAGCGGTTTTCAAAAGGCCATAAATCTTTTTTATATGTGACCAAAAACCGACAGCAGACCGAGCCGTAATCCTTCACCACCTGAGAACTGACAAACGAAGCCACATGCATTTAAATTCCCATTCAAATTACAACAATCCAGTATCACGTGCGTTAATACACAGCTCTCAGAACTTTCGTTCTGCAATGTAGACTCAGCTTAAGAAGTTCAGAATACTACGTAGATATTTGTTGCTATCCTGGTCCATTGAAATTTTTCAAGTCAGTTTACGTGAGAAAATATACGTGTCGAGTGGTTTTTTATTAATTTTTAGGAACTGAAGAGGTATTTTTACAACTGCTATTCATTCCATAACTCCTCAGATGCATATTAATTAAAGTGTAATCTCCCAATCGAAATTCATAAATGTTTATTGTTATGTTGAAAGTTTGTAAAAAAATGTATTGTAGCTTTTTACTATACATAATTTTGTAAAATGTTCAATAATTATCGGGCATCATGTATTAACAATAATACTAGTGGCAGAATTATTTTATAATTATTTTTTAACTATAATGGCTCATGAAAGTCACTGAATACTTTTCTTACGTAATAAAAATTAAAAATGATAAAATTAAAATTACTAGAGATAAGCAATTTCAACAGCTATTTTAGAAGAAAAAATTGCTACATTTCAATTCAATTTCTCCAAAAAATTGATTAATTAGTATTAAAATTTAGAAAATGAAATAGTGTTAAAATATATCAGAAGAACAAGCAACCAAAATAGGTTATCATAGTATCGTATTTATAGTCATTATCATACAAATATTTTTTAAAAATTTGAAAATAGTTTTTATTCCTAGACTTATTGAAAATCTTTTAAAATTCGATTCTTGATTATCATAGTTAAAACTACAAGTAACTAAACATTGTATTTTTAATACCTAGATATATTTTATGCAAAATATTGTTATAATACAACTGAGAATACAGACATTAAGATCCATATTTTAAAAATTAATAAAAATAAATTTAACATAAAATTAGCGTAAAAACTATTCAAGTGTTGCACTAGGGCACCCACAAATCCCTGACATCCGATGCTTGATTGGAAGGATCTGGTCACATGTCCCTGGAATGGCCACTTCCTCAATTGCTTCCTGCTTCCTGTTCCTTATGAAATTAAGGGGGTACTTCCGTGAACGCTCCCATAATGAAATGGAGAGGTATCCCTTGCCCGGCGAAAAGGGGAGATCATCGCTCTAACCAATTAAATATGCAATTGTTAATAATTTTAATAATTGTGATTGTTAATAAATAATTTAATAATAGCTAATAAATTATTTTAATTTCATAGTTAATATTTAGTAAATAATTTAATAATAGTTAATATTTAAATAATTTTAATTTCATAGTTAATATTTAGTATATATATTTTAGTAACTAATTTAATAATTGTTAATAAATAAATTTTAATTTTCAGGCATAATAATTGTCTCTACTAGTGCAATTAGTATGAATTAGAATCGTTTTAATAAATTAAATATCTTACAAAAATGCTGCTATAAAATAATAAAATATCATCGTAATTTCTTAACTATAACTTGTTCAGGGGGTGGATTCTTATTAGATCAAGATATAGATTTAACACATTTTATTTATCAATAAAATTAGTACTATGTTACACGTTTTCTCTTCATTTTTGAAAACTCAACACTTCAAGAACTGATCTCATGCATGGGTACTGAAATCATGACTTGTTTAGTAGCAGAGCAAGTTTATACCGGGGGCGTAGCTCAGATGGTAGAGCGCTCGCTTAGCATGCGAGAGGTACCGGGATCGATACCCGGCGCCTCCATTTTTTGCTTCTCTCTATAAAGGGTCAATTGCATTTTAAGATATCAATCTTTAAATTTAATCAGAATGATAATCTTTTTCTTTTCTTCAAGTTTTATAATAAAAATATAGATTAAATAAATTATGTATAGTATAAATCAATATTTATAATTCTATGTCTCCATTATGATGTAAAAATAACTTTCTTTTCAGCTGTAGTTATAAAGTGATGTAATTGTCCCATTCAGAAATTCATTCATACTAATACTGTACATATAAACAACATGCATACCTGCAATGTACATGTAACATGCTACACTGTTTAACATATACATGTACAGTGTAGTAAAACATGCATACCGTATACATACCATATCTACCAGTATAATAAATAGTACTTTTACTATTGATTATTATACTTCATAACATTCCTATTATAATAATAACTATGTTAGCAAAAGATGAATAATATTTCAAAGTATTCCTTAAATCATTTTTAATTACTCTCAATACATAAAATAAAAATACTAATAATTAAAACAGCAATTAGAGAAGCTAATGATTAATACAATTAATGTTAGCTTTTCATAGCACAGAAATGATGAAGTGCGATTTAAAACAAGTAGTTTCAAAAATAAAATTATTATAATATTCCTCTATCATTCTAAAATGATTAGCAGTCTTAATTTTAGATCATCATCAATGAGCGATCCTAATTTCTTTCTCCTGAAAGTAAAAAATAAATAAATAAAAATATGGAGGCGCCGGGTATCGATCGGTACCTCTCGCATGCTAAGCGAGCGCTCTACCATCTGAGCTACGCCCCCTGACACCAACCAACCTGGATTAAGAACTCAGGTAAAGTTCTCAGCGCTTGTTAATGAGGTCAATTTTCCAGCTACTGAATTAAAATATTAGGTGAAGGACGAAACCCATAAGGAAGCATTAGAGAGTAAAACCAGAATAAAAAAAATCAGATCAAAAAGTAAAACCAGTTTTACTTTTTATTAATAAATAAAAGTTTACTTTCTGCACAAATTCATTTTTTATTTCACTAATTTATCAGCTTTCATTAAAATAATTTAATTATTCATTTTATTAAAATGATTTTAGAATATTGTTACATAAAATCAATAATCATAGAGACGGTGACTAACAAAATTACTAATAACTAGATATAAATTTAAAATTACTTTACTATCAATTAGTATTAATTTAAAAACTACTTAAAGGATAATCTACCATTGCCTGGTTACATAAAACAAAACATTTTTAGTTTTGTTCAATTTTATTAGGAAAAATATTAACAAAGAGGGCAAATTATACAAAAATAATTTTTAAATAGATGACTATAAACTTTTCATTCTTTTTTACTTTTTCCCAAAAACTGATAAATTAACTATTATTTTTCTCAGAAACGACAATAGATATCCATTCTTTGAAAAAAAGAGACCGAATGTAAACCAAAAGCTTGCTAAATTAAACAAGATAAGTTGATAAAAAACATAATCTTGAAATAAAGGAGAATGCGAAATAAATTATAAACCGAAAATTTTTACGTAATATCAAGTAACAAGGTTTTCTTTGAAAAAAAAAAAAAATTATATAATTATAGAGACTGTGAATATCAAATTTATTTATAACTGTATACAAATTTAAAATTACTTTACAATCAGTTATTATTAATTTAATAACAACTAGAAAATATAACTTGCTACATAAAACAAAGTATTTTTAGTTTTGTTCAATTTTATTAGGAAAAAATATAAACGAAAACTGCAAATTATACAAGAAAAATTATTAAAAAGTATAAATAAAAGATTTTTAAAACAAGAAATATTAGAAGAGAGAAAAAAAGAACACAAGCACATAAAATTTTAAATTTACTATTTTAAATTCATTTTTCAATTTAATTTATTAAAAATAAATTTAAAAAACTAGAGATGAAGTGATTATGCCATCAGGTGCAATTTTTCAAGACAAAATGAAAATTTTACTGTTTATCTAAAACAAAACATTTTTAGTCCTCTCAATTTTATTAGGAAAAATATTAACGAAAATGCAAATTTTACAAGAAAAATGATTCTGAATAGGTATAAATAAAAAAAGAATTTTGAAACAAAAATATTAGGGAAAAAAAAACACACACAAGCTCAAAAACTTTAAATTTTGACATTTCAATTTAATTTTTTTCATTTAATTTTTATTAAAAATTAATTTTTTTTAAAAAATTGTAGATGAAGTGAAGAGGCCATCAGATGTAATTCTTTAAGGACAACATAAAAATTTCCCGAGATTTTTGATTGCCAAATAAAATAGGAATTCAGCGAAAAAAATTAGGACACTAAGTGTTATAGTTTTTATGTTATGCCGAGTATAAACACACACATCCATTTTTATTTAAATAGATGACAATAAATTTTTCATTCCTACTTACTTTTTCCCAAAAACTGATAAATTAACTATTATTTTTCTCAGAAACGACAATAGATATTCATTCTTTGAAAAAAAAAGAGACCGAAAGTAAACCAAAAGCTGGCTAAATTAAACAAGATAAAGCTGATAAAAAAACATAATCCTGAAATAAAAGAAGACTACTAAATAAGCTATAAACGGAAATTTTTACGTAATATCAAGTAACAAGGTTTTCTTTGAAAAAAAAAAAAAAAGGAAAAATTTGGTAAATCTCACACTTTTCGATAAGAAACCGTGGTCGGCAAAGATCAAAAGGAAAGGAATTGCCACTTTTTTGGGGGTGATCTGCTATTCAGTCCTTATTTCCCTTTCAGCTCAGTACAAAGAGTGCGGAGTGCAAGTGAAAAAGTGCCGACAATGTCATTCATAAAAACCAAGGCGTATCTAACAGTTTTTCCGTTTAATAATTCGGAAAGCCGCTCTGATCTTGCGTCTTTAGTGTAATGGAGTGACGGAAAACCCAGAGAAAGAGAACCGCTAAGTTTAATATATTGACTCAAGGGCTGTTTCAGAAAAGCTTTGGAAGGATCTGTGTCAAACCGCGTTTTGGTCAATTTTATGCACCTGCATTTTCCCCACCGCACCTGGATTATGTAAGAAAAAAATATAGGGAAAAAAAGAAAATTTACATTTTTTGCGAACAGACCCACGTTGCTAATTTACAGAAAAATAAAACATTTTTTTAGTTTGGTAAATTTTATTTTAAAAAACATATATGTGCGTAATTAATAAGTTTGTGATTTTTAAATATTTTGCCTTAAATATTATCGGCTAATTAAAACATATTTTTAAGAATTGCCAATATTGTTGTTATTTTTTCATCTTTAATTTGTTATATTTATAAATATAATTTAATTAGATTAGGAAATAAATTTAAAAAAATCAAACTGTAATTTTCTATCTTATTTTGCGTATTATCTATCTTATTATCGTACGCAAATTCGGATACTCAAATGCGGATAGTTCCCCCTAAAAGTCCTCCAGGAAGGCACCGCCCTCCTTCTTCAGCGACACAGAGCAGAAGTCAGACTTCTACCTATGGGTGTTCCCATGAGGGAATACGACAACAACAACATTATGTTGCACGGAACATTAAAGTGCTAATAGGCCCTACATGCACTGTGTTGACACATTAGCTCTTATGGAAAAGATACAGTATTTCTTTCAGATTGAAGAAATCAAATAGGCAAATGATTTTTAAACTTTAAGGATAAGTTTAAAACATACATAAATATGGCCAATGTCAGATGACAATTCTTTAAGTTAGATAATTATAATAATTTAATGATGATAATGAGAATAATTTGAAATCTTTGAAATATTTTGGTTTTTGTTTTATCGCTCTACTGTCATCTTGTGCACAAGAAGGCTAAACAGACCTGGACCTACGGTTTAAAGTGGATTCCGAACAAGTGAAGCTCCGAGTGCAAGTGAAAAAAGTGCCGACACCAGATTCCAAGAGTCGTCATTCACAAAAACCAAGGCGTATCTAACAGTTTTTCAGTTTAATAATTCGGAAAGCCGCTCTGATCTTGCGTCTTTAGTATATAATGGAGAGACGGAAAACTCAGAGAAAGAGAACCGCTAAGTTTAATATATTGACTCAAGGGCTGTTTCCAGAAAAGCTTCAGAGAAGGATCTGTGTCAAACTCGGTTTTTGGTCAATTTTATGCACCTGCATTTTTTTCCCCACCGCACCTGGATTATGTAAGAAAAAAATATGTAGGGAAAAAGCAAAATTATATTTTTACTAGCAAAATTATATTTTTTACAACATCCTTTGCCAGCTTACAGAAAATAAAACATTTCTAGTTTGATACATTTTATTAAAAAAAACAAGTAATTTAAAAAAAAAAATTTTTAAAGTCAATTCCTACTTTTTTTTCAATTCCTTCTATTAGCTCACACTCTGCCTATATATCTTGTTCAAATTTTCAATCGTTCATAAAATACTTTTTATTCATCCAGTCAAGTTCAAATACATTTTTTTTTAACTCGTAGTGGATGACACTGATGTTAATACAGTTTTTCAAATATTAATTCAGTAATTAAATTTAATTAATTCATTTTAATTTTTTTTAGATTTAAGTTGCATGTATCTACCAATAGATGTCGCCAGATAAACATAAAAAAAAAAAATGAATGAAAATTATTTATAAAGGACTTTCTGTAATATAGTGGAAAAAAGTAGGAATTGACTTACAATTTTTTTTTTATATCACTTGTTTTCACTATATTGAGAAAATCCTTTATAAATAATTTTCATTCATTTTTAAGTTATCTGGCGCCATCTATTGGTAACTTAAATCTAAAAAAACTAAAATTAATTAATTAAATTTAATTACTGAATTAATATTTGAAAAACTGTATTAACATCAAGTGTCATCCACTACAAGTTCAAAAAAAAAAAAATGTATTTGAGTGGATGAATAAAAAGTATTTTATGAAAGATTGAAAATTTGAAGTAGATATATATAGGGAGAGTGTGAGCTAATAGAAGGAATTAAATAATAAAAAAATAAAAGGAACTGTGCATAATTAAAAGTTTTTCGATTTTAAATAATTCCCTTTGAATATTATTGGCTAAATAAAACATTTTTCAAGAATTGCCAATATTATTTTTTTTTTTTCGTCTTTAATTTGTTATATTTATGAATATAATATAATTAGATTAGAAAATAATTTGGAATGTAACTACATGGAAAAAAGAAAAATTATATTTTTTTACTTGTATATACATATCTTACAGAACATAAAACGTTTTTAAAAAAAACATATATGTTTTAAAAGTTTGTGATTTTAAATATTTTCCCTTAAATATTATCGGCTAAATAAAACATTTTCAAGAATTCCTACTATTTTTTCTTTTCACCTTTAATTTGTTATATTTAAGCATATAATATAATTAAATTAAAAAATAAATTGAAAAATAAAACAGTAAATTTTTATCTTATTTTGAGATGACTTAACTAGTGGGAAAGTTAGTTTTAAGCCTGCTGCCATCTGGCGGCTTAAAAATAGGATGTCGATAAAAAAAAAAAAAAATAAGATTTTTATTTAATTAAAAAATAATTTTATTCGTAATTTAAATCTGATAATTTAACAAATTCAGAGGAGGAGGAAATCGGGCTTCCAAATCTTATAGTTTTTGCGGGAACATATATATATATATAAAAGAGAGATTGAAAAATTTGTATTATCTCATTTTAATATGTTGGGCGATTGATTTGCGCCGCTGCTCAACATTAGGGCGGAGGTTCAATCCACTGACGGCTTTATTATAAACATAGCTTCAAAATAAATTATAGTTTAAAAAAGACTAAAAAACACGCTTTTAGAGTTAATAAAACTGAAAAGTAAAAAATAATTGTTAACATATGAATAAAAATTACTGACGAGAAAATGAATGTCACTGTTTTAAAAGCGTCGTTATAATTGTTCACTAGTTTCATTCCGAAATGCAGAGTTAGTTTTAAAATGTCATACAAAGCACCCCACGCTTTTAGAACAGTGACATGAATTTTATTCTTATGTTAACAATTATTTTTTACTTTTTAGTTTGATTAACTCTAAAAGCTTGTCTTTTAGTGTTTTTAAACTATTATCTTTTATGCAAATGCTCTGATTATTATAAATGTTCTTCTTCTTCTTCTTCATTGGCGCAATAGCCCCATGGTGGACCAAGGCCTACTGACAGATATAAATGCTCTAGTTCAATAAATAATGATAAGGCAATACGTAAAAAAGCATCAAAACTTTGTTTGTGGAGGCGTAAGGAAGGACTCAAATGGCGTTCAACTGCCGTCCATGAAGCACAGGTACGCATTGCAGTCTCTGTTTTCAGAAACAAGGAAACGATATGGTGATTATGGACGCGTGTATGTCTCGCAAGTAGTCAAGTTGCCTGATGAAAATTTCTCGTGTTCTCTCTCTCGTTTGCATAAGAAATTTATGATGGGCGGGGTTTTCCATTTCTACTTATTGTAGAAGTAGGGATCGAAGTCGGCCCACTAAAGTAGTACTAATATTATTAAGAGGAGGAAAAAAACTTAGCAGATCCAAAGGCCTGTCATTTAAAAAATGTCTAAATAAGGGTAAATAAAGAAATACTACGTTTAAACTTATGAATACATTATTTATTCAATTTCTTCTATCAGCTCACACTCTCTCTATATATATCTTGTTCAAATTTTCAATCGTTCATAAAATACTTTTATTCATCCCACTCACGTTCAAATACATTTTTTCTGAACTTGTAGTGGATGTCACTGGATGTTAATACAGCTTTTTAAATATTAATTCTTTAATTAAATTTAATTAATGAATTTTATTTTTTTAGATTTAAGTTGCATATATCTACCAATAGATGGCGCCAGATAATCTTAAAAAATGAATGAAAATTATTTATAAAGCACTTTCTGCAATATAGTGGGAAAAAAAGTAGGAATTGACTTTAAAATTTTTTTTTTTTTTTTTTTTACATTATTTGTTTTATCGTATGTACTGAAATATGCTATACTTTAGAAAATGTAAAACAACATTTAATGACACTTTCTTCAACGTTGTTTGAATTTGCAATTATATTTTAATGTACAATAAAAATGTTTGGTTCATCAATTTCAGTTGTTGATTTTTATTTACTTATCTGCATTAAAAAATTGCACTGTCTCTTATTAAATAGCATTTAAATAATAAGTGTAATAATTAAAAAAATATTTGATGGTTACAAGTAAAATAATTATTTTCTCTGATTGATATTTATTAAAATGCTAACAATTTTAAAGTGCAACGATTTTATTTTTATTTTAATATCGAAAAATGTAACAATTATATGCAAACTTTATGACATTTAAAATCTTTTCTTCATTTTAAAATTATTTTTAATTAAAATGCACTTACATAATTGATTTTGTTCTTATAATGTTTTGGAAGTTACTTCTTTATTTTAACAAAATGATATGTAACCTACTGACCAATCTTAATGGCATTTGTTACTTGTGTGAATAGATGGATTTTGGCAATATTTTATTTCTTTTCTTACTTAAGGTAATTTAACCATGTTCGGACCTAAACTTTTTACGGATTTTTTTCAATTCCTTCTATTAGCTCACACTCTCCCTGTATATATCTTGTTCAAATTTTCAATCGTTCATAAAATCCTTTTTATTCATCCACTCAAGTTCAAATACATTTTTTAACTTGTAGTGGATGACACTTGATGTTAATACATTTTTTTTCAAAATTAATTAATTAAATTAATTCAGTAATTAAATTTAATTAATTAATTTTAGTTTCTTTTAGATTTAAGTTGCATATATCTACCTATAGATGGCGCCAGATAAACTTAAAAAATGAATGAAAATTATTTGTAAAGGACTTTTCTGCAATATAGTGAAAAAAAAAGTATGAATTGAATTTAAAAAGTTTTTTTTTTTTATATTACTTGTTTTGTTTTTTTATGCTATTGTTAAATTAGTCATCAAACAAACATAATTAAAATATACACGTATATTTTAATTTTTTGGTATTTTTAACTGTATTTTTTGACTTTATGTAAACATTTATAATTAAAAGAATATGTATTAATTTTTTATTATTTTTTTTTTTTGCGTAACAGCCCTATTTTAGGACAGTCTATGGCACATTTCGAGACAATTTTTTTTTTTTTCCGGAACACTCTGCAGTCATTACGGTTTAAAAGTGAATTCGAACTACTACAAGCATCCATTTTGTGGCAACTGCCAAACTTTATACAATTACGGACATAATTTATGCAGCAAACTAGTAAAAGAAAAAAAATAATTTAGAGCAAAAATAAAAGAAAAAAATACTGATGTTTTTAATAAGAATGTGAATAACTCATCGCTAAATTAATATAATTAAAACCTTTTAGTTCAGTGCATCATTAAAAACATATAATTAATATTTCATTAGGTACTGAAAATTGTTATAACTGTTACGATTGCTATCATATGGTGGTGCAGCAAAAATATGTACAGTTTTAAAAAAAATTCAATTTAATATTTTTAATGCATGAATTCTGTATCTTAGTAGTTCGCCATTAAGCGGTTGTATCTCGATTTTTAATGATTCTAGAGAAAAAAAAAACTCAAAAACATTTTCAAAGCCGAAGATCTGATTCTTAAAATATATATAAAAAATAAAAATAAATAAATAAAAAATAAAGAATAATAATTTTTTTTTTTTCATAAAATTCGTGGTTTGAACGTGGCCGGTTTCTTAAAAGAAAATTAATTTCCATTGTGATAAAATTAAAAAAAAAAAAAAAATGAACAAGCTATTTTTTTTTTTTTTTTTTTTTTTTTTTTCCCTTTTTTTTTTCCTTTCCTTAACTTTTTCCTAACAGATGTGACTCAGATTTGGTCTGTAATAAAAAATAAAATAACCATTCTTACCCAAAATTTCAAAAGGTTTTTTTTTTTTCATTTTAATATATTAGTATTTATTTTTAAAAATATAATAGTGTTTATTAAAGAAAATTTTGAGAAATTATTACTGTTAATGTTATTCCTCTTATTCATTTTACAATAATTTTTTTTTTTTTTAAAAAAGCCAATTTGTTTTTAAAACGTGCAATCAATTGGTAGTAAAATCTGATTGGGGAATATATATATATATATATATAATAAATAGTTTTTATATATATATTATTTAAAAATAATTAATACAATTTTTTTCGTAATTCTTGACTACGAATTATATTACTAGTAAGATAATTCGTAAAAATTACGAATTTTTCGTAATTCTTACTACGAATTCTTCGAAAATAATAAAATCATGAAAAAAAAAAAAAAAAAAAAAAAATAAGCATGTATATACTTACAGTGTTATTTCGTATGAATTTCTGAATGCGACAATTAAATCACTTTTATAAGTACAGTTGAAAAGAAAGTTATTTTTACATCAAAACGGAAATATCGAAGAAAGTCTAGATTTTATTAACTGGCGTATCGATTACAATGGGGATAGATCCCTTAACCTCCTCATCTTAATTTATATGTTTCAATTGCAATTTATTATAGGCTGCTTAAATGTTAGTATAAATGAAAAAAAAAAAAGAATGTTTCTAAAAATTTTAAAAATGGTACTCTGAAAATTTAAAAAAATATTTAAAATAAAATAAAAGCAAGATAAAAATAAAAAGAATTTAAGTTAAAAATTCGGTACATTATTAAGGGCAATTCTAGATGTCATAAAAAATTGTTTGATGAAACATGTGGAGCATATCTGTAATGATGATCTGAAAATAGAATTGATTAATTCCCCCTCCCAAAAAAAAAATAAGAACACTAACTAAAAAAAAAATTTATTAGTTTATAAGTTTTATTTATTTTCTTTATATATATATATAAATGTGTATATGTATATTATGTTTTTTATTTAAAAACTTGAAGAAAAGTTGTTCTAATTAAATTTTGAGTCTGATAACTTAAAAACGCAACTGTCCCTCTATAGAAAAACAAAATGGGCGCCAGGTATCGATCCCGGTACCTCTCGCATGCTAAGCGAGCGATCTACCATCTGAGCTACGCCCCCGGTGACCTACTTTCTCGACCTATTAAACATTTCATAATTTAAGCACATATGTATTCATTTTTATACATTTTATAATTAAACTATAACTAAACTAACTAAGCCAGTTTGTTTTTAAGACTGGTGTTATCTATTGGTGGTAAAACCCCATGAGAAAATAGGTAATAATAATGAATAACTTTTTTATATTTAGTTTAAAAATAATAAGTAAAAAATTTTTCGTAATTCTTGACTTCAAATTCTTAGTATGAAATAATAAAATCATAAAAAAAAATAATAATAAATAATGAAATAAGCATGTATATACGTACAGTGTTATTTCGTATGATTTGCTGAATGCGAAAAACTTTTGGGATAATCAAATTAGAACTTTTGAATTCAGTTCAATATTTAGCAAGTAATTTCAATTAATAAGGTTTGGTAATATTAAAGATATGGATAGCATCGCATCGGTAGGGGTAGTTATTTATGATGTATAACAGTCTTTAACAAAAAAAGCAAAAAAAAAAAAAATTCGCACAGATATTTTGTATAGCGATAATAATAAAGTTGTGTGAACAAAATATAAATTATAAGTTGTGTGAAATAACATGTACACTTTAATTCAAGATGGATTAAATTCTATAACTGATTTGTATATTTCTCACAAAATATTCAGGTATCATTTCTGAGTTAGGTGCCAATCTCTGAGCCATTGGGTGGCTATGAATTAAAACAGACAGAGAAAGTACTTTTACTATAGCTGTTTGTTTATTTACTAAATACAAATGTTAGCGTGATTATTTGAATCAAATAGAAACTTTTAACTGATTGAAAATAAAATGTATTTTATTTTTAATAATGAAGTGTATATTTTGAAATTAAAAAAAATTCGTTGTTTTAAAAAATAAGCCAAGTTAAAATTTATATGTGTTTTATAGTTAAATTTTATTCAATATTGTTTTATTTTTTTAAATTAAAGTTTATATTTGACATATAAAAAATTATTTTTTTTATTGATATATTTTCTAAAACATAAATATTAAAGGCTATGACCAACTCTTAGTAATTTATGATTGTTAGAGGAAATGGCAAACTTTAAAAAGTTATTTCTGCAATTTTCATTCATAGACAGGTTATTTTATCATCGAATCGGCTGATTTTTCGTAATCTACGTTTGAACTTTTCTACCAAGTAATTTTATTGTAATTTACTTATTGTTTGTTATGTATTCAACTTATACTCTTATGGTGTTAGTTGTAATGCTTGTATTTAAATAATCAGAATTTTTTAATAAATTATATTATTTCTCATGAAATTTTTTTTTAAGTAAGCAAACAAATACTGATAAAATGTTAAATAAAGTATAAATGCATTTAACATTTTTTTTATAATCTCATTTTTATATTGTTATTTTAATTAAAGCATCACAAAAATAATTGTTAAGCAGAAATTTTTATACATTGCTATGATTTATTAATTAAAAAATTTATCTTACATAATTATATTTTGATTTTTATAACAGAATTTCCACTGCCGATTCAATTTCAAAGTATGAAGGCGTTGTAGGACTGGAAGTTCATGCCCAAATTAGTTCAAAATCAAAATTATTTTCAAGTTCACCTGTGGAATTTGGTGCACCAACTAATACAAAAGTATCTTTTTTTGATGCAGCTTTTCCAGGCACCTTACCAGTAAGCAGCAGTTCATTTATGCATACTTAGTTGTTTTAATAAAATATTTAAGTATTTCCTTATTATTAGAGCTCCTGTAATAAATTACCATTATAAGATGCCAAATAGCTGATAGACTTAATTATGATTACTTACTGGAGTGGCCATGTAAATTAGAAAGAATTTAATTATAAGGAAATACCAATATTTGTCAAGATGCAATTAAAAAATATTTAATATTTAAAGTAATATTGAATAATCACACAATATATGCAATAGTGATACTAATGTAAATTATTAAATTATGTATAATATGGATTAATACTTTATAGGTCCTTAACAAATCCTGTGTTGAAGCTGGAATACTGACTGCCTTAGCTCTTAATTGTACAGTAAATAAAATATCCACATTTGACCGAAAACATTATTTTTATCCTGATTTGCCAGTAAGTTAACATTTCTTTAAAAAGCTATTTTAACACTTTATTATTTATTCATAATTATTAAAAATTAATATTTTTGTTAGATACTTTTTTATGTACTATACTTCAATAAACAAAATTTTACATTTTGGAATTGTTTTTTGAATTGATCATCATATGTTTTTTTAAATTAATTTTGTCTGCTATCATGTTAAATACACTTTCTTTTATGTGATTCAATTTTATATGTTTTTAGTTTAAAATATAAATTGTTCATCTGTTCTTTTTAATTGTGTTAAAATACTACTATTATAAATTGCAAATATTTTTAAAGGATATAAAGAAAATTTTGTAGATTGCAAAATTTATATTGAATTCTCTTTGAAATTTTAGATACATGTATTTGAATTATTTTTTTATGTTTTTCTTTTATTCATTTTTATTTCAAATCTTTCATGCTTAACCTTTTCACAAATTTTGCACACAATTATAAAGGCTAATGATGAATTAGATAAATTATGCATTTCTAATATGAATATGGGATCATCCATATTTATAAAACAAAGATATTTTCATTTGTATTTTAATTATTATTACATTATGGGAGAAATTCTTAAACATTTAGTTTAAAATTCTAAAAAAGCTGTAGAATAACATGAATGTAGTTTTAAAAAATTTTATTAAATAATTAATTATTTATAAGACAAAAAAAAAATTCTCTTGCATTGAGCATTGAGTAAAACAAGATACATCTGACTGTCCTTTGGCACTGGTATATTTTGCTATGATATAGACTGATGTCTTTTGAATTTTATCAAGTCTTTTTTAAGTTGTTTTGGTTCAAGAAATACAATGCAGAATACTTCTAAATGATTTTTAATACAGGAGAACTTTTTTTCCTTGGTTTTTTTGTTGAATAAGGCTTTTTCACCTCTTATAATTGTAAACATTGCATAATTGTTCAAAGTTAACTATTTATTTTGTGTGTAATAATAAAATGGTTTAGAAATATTTATAATAACAATACTAACTAAAAAAAGTAATAAAATTTTCTTATTTGTAAGTATTAGATAGAAAAAAAGAAAAATCTCTTCGTGTCAATTCAGATTCACTCTTCTTTTCTGTAATTTTCCTTTATAAATTTTAATAAACATATCACCAAATGATTTGCTTGAAGTAATATTGTAACATTTGATGTATATGATTAAAATCCTAATCAGTTCACTTAACTAATTAAATATTTTTATTTTTTTTATTTAAATAATATTCATAAGTAACTATTGTGATTGTAGAATTATTGTATTATCCAAGTTAATTATTTTTGTATGTAAAACAAAAGTTTATTTTTAAAGAAAAATTATTTTTAAAAAGTGACATATTTAATTATTTAATATAGTTAAATGTGAAATAGCATGATTGTTTCATTATATAGTTAAATATGTATTTTGTTATTAATAAAGTTATTTATGATTGTTATAAATAAGAAAAATTATCATCATAGTGTATTTTATAATTTGTATTTTATAGGCTGGATTTCAAATTACTCAGCAATTTAAACCACTTGCAAGTAATGGATATATCAAATTTGTGGTTCATGGGAAAACAAATAATTCTCCTTCATATGAATGCATAGCTTATTTAAAACAAATACAACTTGAGCAAGACAGTGGAAGAAGTTTCCATGTTAAGGGAGCAAAAAGTCTTATTGATCTTAATAGAGCAGGTTAATAATTAACTTGCTATTTTCATGATTTTCTTACATTTTAAAACAAATAGTTGTTCATCTTAATTTACCTTACCAATCCAAAGTTTAGTTAGAAATCATTAAATTATATATTAACAAAGTTAAGGTCTTTTATAAAATTACAAAATTTTCCAACTATGTGCACATTTAACAAATCAAAATTGATTAAAACATTTGAAAGATTAAATAAAAACCATTTATAATTTAAAAAAAAATTTTTAGATGTATTATTTGATTTCCTTTTTCATGAATGGTTGTAAATATATTTGAATTCATTTACTATATATATATTTTTTTTTTAATTTTATTAATTTTCTGTTTTACTTTGTCCAAATTTTATATTGTTCATTATTGCATTAAAAAATATAATTTTCCTAAAACCTTAATATTTATGTTGAGTTACTAATTCTAGAAATCTCAAATAACTTAATAATTATTAAAAAGCAATAGCATATCCTTCTAATATTATATTCAAGTTTGATATAAATTTATTTAAAAACACATCATAGTTTAATGTTCTTAAATAATTTTAGAATTCATTTTAAAACACATGGTTTTAATTTTTATAAATGCATATATTTTTATTTTTTTTATACTTAAATTGGATCTGCAATAATTATTTACAAATAGTCAAATTAAATAATCATATTACTGAAGAATTTCACATCACGTTTAATCAATTATTCTAATTATATGATATTAAAAAAAGTAGATGGTGACGTGAGTATGTGAACATATACATATGTAATGTGAATATGTGAACTAATAAGTGAGTAAAAGTGAATTAAATGTTCATTTCATAAGTAAATTCGTAACTTGAATAAAATTACTAACTTTTTTTAAATATCTTAATTGTTTCTTTCTATTAAAAGCTCCTTTAAACTGTTTTATTTAACTTAACTTTTTTTTTTTAATCCCATTATGCATACCAAGATTAATCACAAATAAAAAATAATTTTGCAAATTAAATGAAAAATCCATATAAAAAGTTTGATCATAATTTGATTACATTTTAAAAAATAACTATTTAACTATATACAGTAATTTTAATCAAATTCTGAATAATTTGTGTTTATAAATTTATTAAGTATTTCATAAAAAGTTTTTCTTCCTAATCTTACTATACCAAATAAAGTTAAAATTTTTATTTTTATAATTTGAATGCTTATTTTCTTTTGCTAAAAACTATTCACTTCCAAACAGGCATAGGATTAATGGAATTGGTTTTTGAACCTAATTTAAAAAATGGTACTGAAGCTGCTGCATTAGTTAAAGCACTTATTTCAGTTCTTAAACAAATTGGAACCTGCACATGTGAAATGGAAGGTACTGATTTTTCTTAAACAATTATTTGTATCACAGTAATTTACTTTCTGTTTATTTAAAATTTACTTCACTTTTTCTTTCAGAGGGGACATTACGAGTAGATGCCAATGTATCTGTAAATAAAATTGGAGAACCATTTGGTGTCAGAACTGAAGTAAAAAATATTAATAGCTTAAGATACATTGCTAGAGCTGTAGGTAATTAGCTATAATGATTTATACATTATAAAAAAAATTAACTTTACTTTTTTTTTCTGTGTTGATATGTGTATATATTTCTCTTTTTTATTCAGATTATGAGATGGAAAGGCAAATAAAAATAATTGAGAATGGGGGTTTGATTGTAAATGAAACTAGAGCTTATGATTATTCTTCAAAGTAAGTCAATATATTTTTAATAAATAATGAAAAATTATTGCAATATGAAGCCTGATAATTTATACATTAGTAGATCAAGCTTGATGTTGATACTTACAATTTTATAAGGATATTTATGTGTTTCTTAATATAATAATTATTGGTTAAGATACACTATTCCTGTATTAATTTATTGCTCCATTCAAATAACAATTTGAATTGTTCACTAGCTTCTAGCATTTAATGTTTCTATTTAGATTTATTTTTTATATTCATCATTACTCCATATTTACTATTTCAACTTTGTTTGAGCTTTTTAATTTTATTTATTTATTTTGAAAGTTTAAATGTTTGGAACTTTCTTTGTAATTTTGATGTGAAAGAAGCAGAATAAATATAAAATAGTAACTTTCAATGGTAAACTCATTATATTAATGCATTTATTATGCCTTTTAACATCAAGTCTCAAATAACCTTCAGCGTTATTCCATTTTTAAAAAAAAAGCTTGTTTGAGAATTTTCTGTCAAAAAATAATTTACACATACCTTCTTTAATTAAAATAAATTTATTGTTAGAAAAGTTAAAATTCTAATAAGATTTTTGCTTGCAATAAAAATAGCAGTTTAAAATGTTCTTTATACTTTCATAGATACCAACTATTACTGCTTGTTTACAATAACTATGAAAAAAACCAAAAATTTTCAATTAATTATAGACTATGGAAATTTGTTTAAAAAAGCCAGTTTTTATTTTCTGGATTTTTGTGTAATTAAAAAACTCCATCAATTATAAAAAAGATAGTCAGCTTTAAAGTGAAAAATATAATTTTTTTTTTTTTATAGAATTCAGAAAATAACATTCAATTTTATCCAATAATTATCACAAATAACTAATTTGCCACTATTAAAAATTTTCATTTGTTATCAGAAATAAATATATTCATAACTTAAGAAAAACTGTATTCTTTACTTAAAGAAGGGTAGAGTTTAATGGAGTATTTGCATGTATAAGTCCTTTTGTTATAGATGTTCATGAAGTTTTTGCACTGGCATTGTTTATAATTTCATTTTAAAATGCTATGCAGCATTATGCATTTAGAAAATTTGTATATTTTTCAGTATTAAGTTCATCTTTGTAACAAATAACTTTAGTCCACATGTTATTAATATGTGTTAAGCTATCTCTGAATTATTCTTTTTGGTAATAAAAACTTAACTTTTAAAATTGCTGCTTTACATAACAATCTAAGCATAATATAATAAATTGCAGCTACAGCTGCCAATGTGCATATCTGTTTAAATGAACTTTATAAATTCATGGTCATTTCAATTTGAAAAGTATTGAAGTGTTTGCTGTTTATGTGTATTTAGTCTTGTGTTTATTCCTTAATGTGTGTTTACCATTAGTAATGTGTGTTTGCCACATCCCCCTTTCTCTGGCTACTGAAAAGCAGAAAATAATTACTGAAAATTTTTTTTGAGGTTACTGAAATTTTATAACAAGGTTGGGTTTTATTGGGCTGCCAGAAGGTTCATGGCCAATATGGTCTCCGCCCTGAAGTAGGGGGGATGATATTACTGAGAAATCTCATTTAAGGATAGCGTTTTTATACTTCATGCTTTATAAATATAAATGTAATTCTTACTACAAGTTTTTTTTAATAAGCTCTTGTTAAGAGTTATACTATGAATCAGGCACAAAAAACTATAATACTATATTATATTAATAAAATCTAATTTTTCTAATCATAGATAGATGTATTATTATTTTGAGTTTTAATTTTGTTATAAATAATATTTATGCAATAAAATCTTTAAAGCTAAGTATTGAAAGAATATTTCTGTCAAGCCACATTTACACCAAGTTGTTGAGTTCCAAGGCAGGAAGTATAGACCAATTACAACCCTCAGAAATTGCACTCTTCATGCCTCATCACTTAGTGCTGTAATTTGAATGTGGCTTTGATTAAATTTCTAATAATTCTCAAATTCTCAGCTATTTTGCTGTCGTTTTTAATTTTCATCAATAATAACGGTGCTATTTTATTCATAAGAAATCTAACTTTTTGTATTTTTTGCATCAAACTTTTTGTATCCAATTTGTTCTTTTCTAATTTCTTCTCCCATACAGAACCATTTATTTTATTTAAATCATTTTTATTTCATTTAAATCATTTTTGATTAATATTATCAGCTTTACTATTTTGATGCAATTCTTTAAGGTCACTATAAAAATTTGCACTAATGCTCTCTAATAATATTTTTTTACTTGGCTATTTATGTAATTATATACTAGAAATATGAAAAGATTCTACAGAAAAAGTAAAAATGCTGTATTGAAAAAAGCAAAGGCTTATAATGAATAATTAATATTATTTCAAGTTATTCAATTATATTTAAAATATCTGACTGTCAGAATATTTTTATTTAATGGGATTTATAGTCACCAATTAGCTGCTTTATTACAAATTATCCAATTGCGGCTTAATAAAGAATATTTGCTATTTATTTTGCATGTATAATATAATATTGCTATTTATTTTTATTGCTAGTATATCATTTCATTTTTAACTATCATGTTTACTATAAAAATATTGTCATTTCCTTATTATAGTATATAAATGCTCAGTAATTTATCAACTAGATAAGTTTAAAAGTTTTCCTTATACTTTTAAGATTTTTCTCTGTTATAAAAAAAAGTCTGTTTCAAAGTGTTTACATTTTCATCTGAAATAAAAAATGTTTTCAAACTTTACCTTTAAATGGTTTATAGTAATTGTAATTTTCTGCTTTGTCTTAAAAAGGATAGTTTATCATTTAAAATGTGCCTCAAGTTTTAAGTTTACCTTTTGTATGCACTACCAGTTTTTGCTTTTTGTGATTCATCTAATTTCTATTAAACTTAAAACTTTTCCCCCTTCACTGTATTTATTTGTGCTTTTAAAAAAAATATTAATTATAAAAATGGTATGAGCTATTTTCATGTTATTATCAGCCAGTTTAATATCTGCATAATTGACAAGTATCAATTGTTTTTAAACTTTCTATTAGATAAAAATATCAACTGAATGATATATTTTTGTTGGGCCAGAACAGTTTAATGAATACTTTATTGAGCTTTTGAACACATTGAATTTGGTTTTAGACTTGATAAGCAATACTAAATCAAAAGTCCTTGCAAGGTCCTAAAGGGATAAATCTGTAGGCTAAATTGTACTATTGCTGTCTCAAAAGATAATGTGAATCCAAACGCCCTTCTTGGAAATGTTCATTCTAAATTTTGGTTAAAAAATTTCAATGCAAGTTAGCAGATTCACTTCCCCTTTTCCCTGTGGTACACTCTGGGTAATAAATCAGTTTTTCTGAACTAAAATAAAACAGGAAGGTTCAATTATAGTTCTAGAAAATTATTTCAAACATTAAAATTTCATTCTTTCTTGCAAAGTGTTTAAATTAGCCAACTATTTATTATTCTATTTATTAAATACATTTCACTCTTTTTAGTGTTATATTTATAGATAAAATGTTTTATAAATAAGTTATTTTATAAATGTATACATTCAAACTTGTTTTTATGTTGTTAGGGACCACACACACACAAAAATTGCAAAAAACTGTTTTGGGTGTATTTTTAATTTCTTACTTTTTTATTGTATTTTTAAGGACAGCATAAAAAATTGCAGAAAATAGAACACATAAAACAGGGAGTATATTTGAATTTGCAAGAAATTTATTTTTAAAAAAAAAATATTTAAAATACTTGTTTTTTTATTAATAAAATATTCTGTAGTATTAATTGGTACCAATATTTGACAATCATATTATTGTTTAATTGAGATTATGCTCTTTCAATTTTTTTTTTTCAATTAACATAATTTTGCTTGCTTTTTTTTTTATACTTAATAAATATATGTATGTAATTAATTGTTTTTGAATTCAGTAAAAATGTATTTAAATCCATGTAAAATACTTTTAATTCAGTTAAATCATTAAAAAAATTTCAATTATTTTAATTTTCAGGAAAACAATCTTTATGCGAGATAAAGAAATTTTACAAGATTATCGCTTCATGCCAGAACCAAATCTTCCACCTATAAGACTTTATGATAATAGTGATAAAGACAAATTGGAAAATTGTGATAATGTGCTTAACATAGATGATTTTCAAAAAAGACTACCTGTTCTTCCTGAAAAAGAAAGAGAAACTCTAATATGCAAATATAAATTGCCTTTGAATGTAGCTGACAGAATAGTGGTAATATATTTATAATCTTTTTACAGAGTTTTTTTTTTTTTTTTTTTTTGTTACAGACTTTTCTTTTTACTATTTTATCAAATATTTATCCAATAATTTTTTTTCATTACAGCATTCTAGTGGCTTCATGAAAATTTTTAAAGTAGCAGCATCACGAATAAATGATTACTCATCAATCTGCAATTTTCTTTTTTTACAACTTGGAAAGTCAACTTAATACCATCTGAATGTGTCTTTTCAAAGAAAGGTAAATATAAAATATTTTTTGCGATTTGTTCAACTTTCTATTTATTTTTTATTCAAAATTTGTATTTGAATTTTTTTTCATTTCAAAGTTGTCAACTATATAATATTTTCAAGGTGTATTGATCTTATAAAGAATGAATAGTTAATTTAAAACAAATTTAAAACAAATCTATATCTGCCTAGATAAAATAAATTTAAAATTTATTTATATTATTGTGTATTTTTAAAATTGTTGCTGTGAAAATCTTTCTTATTTTTTAAAAAAGAAATGTAGCATATATTTTGTTGCATTTAGTGTTTCAATTTATAGCATTTAGAAGTAGATCTTTAGAAATGCTAAGTAAAAATAAGACAATAAAAAATTGTTTATTATACATAAATGTTATAAAACAGCAAATCAGAAAATATTTTATTGTTAAAAATTTTTCACATTTATATATAACGAACAAACTGAAAAGTTAGTGTTATTATTATTTTTTTTCACAACATGAGTGAAAACAAAAATAACATTTCAATAAATATTCAGCACAATATTTTATTATAATTCAAGATGTTAAAATGGTTTTATTATTAATTTCATTATTATACTGTGAATCATTATGCTTTTTTTTTTTAATATTATATTTTAAAATCATTTATATTTATCATTTCATCATTCATTTCATTTATTTATTTATTTCTTAAATTTAATAATTACTGAAGATGTTTTTGAAAAACAAGATGATAATATCTTATGAACTTAAGAAAATTTAAAAAAAATCACTTAATAAGCTTGATTTAAAAAAACAAATTAAATGTGCAATGGAAATAATTTTTTTCTCTTTTTCCTGAAATATAATGACATATCAAAATATATTTGAAATATTTAATACAAGTAATCTGCATCTGTATTGTACAATGTTGCTGTAATATTGTCATCTGGAGACAACTGTTATACTATTTTGTAGCTAAAGGGAAAACAAAAATATAAAATTATGCCTATTGTAACACAATTCAAATATCACTGAATATTACAGTTAAAAATGAGATATTAAAAAATAATTTAGAATTTAAAAATAATAATAATAACTGTGGAGTATTTATTTTCATATATTCATATTATATTAATTTATTTTCAATAACTAGATTTTATTTTCATATTTTTTTTTCTTTCAAAATGGTAAACTGTGGTAGCTGTACATTTTTTAAGCACTTCCTTTTATAATCTAATTAAAAAATACAGTGCTGTACTAATTGATTTTAATTCAAAATATCATAAAATAATGTACAACACTAATTTATTTGTACACATTAATACTATACATCTAAATGTATATCATTTTTAGACAGTTATATGAAAGAATTTATCATAAGTGTTTATTACTAAAAACATATGTATTATTAAGCATATAAACATGGTTGAAATGTATTTGTATTATTAAAGAGTAGAAATTTTTCTTTTTCCGATTGGCAGTTTTCTTTCTACCTGCATTATAATATATCTGCTTTATTTTTATAGTATAATCCTGTTGTAATTAACCACATTATAACAGGATTTTACTGTATTTATTATAATTAAATATTTTTTATTTAGTTATTTTTCAATTAATAATGAAAATTGATATTAATATATATTTATTGGAATTCATCAGTACAAATTTGAAATATACTAACAATATTACATCTAATTTTTTGCCAACTGCAGGACATTTCTGTTTTCTTTAATGTAAAATTTTGTTAACACTGTTAATACAATAAGTATTGTTAGTAATGGAAAAATTTTAGCATTTTTACTGGTCATCTTTTTGTATTTTTAATATTATTTACTCTTATATGACAAAAAGTATGTTAATCAAAAAACTATATCTCTGAATGATGTGTTTTTCAATATAATTTTTATCTCGTGTGTTTTTAAAAAGTGATAAGTAACTGAAATCTATAACTATAATAGATCTGGTCCTTAATGTTGAATAGTTCATGTTATTGAAAGCTAATGAATAGCTTGAAATGCTATTTGTCCCATAATATTTCTAAAAAAATTCAATGTCGGCCAAAAGATTGCAATAATAATAAGCAAATTTTGTCGATTTCATGCAATATTTTTAATATTTAGATTGGTGGTGTAATATGTTTTATATATCAATGTGTTCAAAATTTTCTGACAATTTCAAATATTTAATTAAATAATGTTCATATGTTATTAATTATTATGCAATATAATACATAACAAAAATATATTAAGTACTTGAAAATATTTATTAAAATTATGTGCTTGAAAATCATTTTTACTGTAATATTTAGAAATTAAAAATCAAAATGAAATATTATAAACAGTTCAAAAATATAAATATGCCTCTAATTCTTGATTGATTATGCTTTTGACTTCATCACAACTGCACATCTGAAAGTTACTGGAAAAATTGTTTTTCTAACAAAATGTTTTGGTTTTATGTCATTGTCGAGCTCAAAAATTCATAGATACATTTTCGAGATTTCACATCAATTTACAAATATGGGAATTATTTAGAACATTTAAGTATTTTTCTCTGACTTGAAATTTTTCTTCTTTAAAACGTTAAAAATAGAGGTTTGACCAATTTTCAAAAAAAGCAAAAGTTTACTTTTGGCATTGAATATCACTTTATGAAATATTCGAATGTTATTTGCTCTGTTGTATTAAAAATTTGATAACAAATGTTTTTCTTCAAGCAGCATCCCTTGAGATCTCTAGTCTAGTCTCAATGAGTTAAAATGAAACTTTCTTCAAAATAAGTTTTTATTCATTCTGTAAAAGCTCTAGCAGTATCAAATGTTGATTGTTCAGGTTAATACATTTTTAAATGATTTTGCTGTCCTCTTATTTTTTGTCCTCTTGGATGTCCTTTATTTTTCTTGTAACTTATTTGACATATTTCTATAACTTATTTGACATGTCTTTTAAATTCTTTTTGTATTCTAGAAATATTAGTTTTTATTTGTTTTTATTTGATTGTTGAATAGAAAATTATTTTTCTAAAACTATTAATTTGAACATTTATTTTAGTTTTCTTTTTTGTTTCTTTTTGTTTTCTTTTTTTCCCTAGAATTTGAAAATTTCTGTTGCAGAAAAATATATCAAAATGAATAAATTAATTAAATAAAATTACAGAACAGTGAAAAAATACCGGTATTGTAATCTAATCAAAGATCGTTCACTTTCTACAACATATACCAGTATTCTCATAAGATAGGCTGATTAAATATAAACGTGATTGGTTCATATTTTTTGTTAAGTATAAACGTTTATAAATTTTTTAAAAGTTAATTAATGAGCTTTCTGTTGTGCAATTTTAGAACTATTAGTGTCAGAATTTGAAACCATTGATCTCACTTTAATATAATTTACAAATTGGAACAATTTAGAAAAATTTACATGTATTTTTTTTTTTAAGTAATTTTTTTTAATGATTTCTATTTGAAATATTGTAACATAATGTAAAAAAAAAAAATGCAAATGATAAAGGTAATAATGATTAACTATATATTGTGTAGGTTTATTACTTTTCAATTCATAAATATAATGCTGTTGTTTGAAACTTTTAAAATGCTAATTAATTTTTAATTTTATAATAAATTAAATTTTTATTTGAATGTATAGAATACATATTGCATAATGAAAAAAATTTTTTTGAATATTCACTATACTAAGTATATTAGAAAAATAACATGAAGTAATTTTGTAGTTTCAAAGAAATGAAGCTAGTTTAATAGCAAATTAAAAATATTAAATATTCAACAAGCATCTTAGCTTTCATACAAAAATATTCTCTTTAGTATTGAAGCTGAACTCACTTTAAATAGAAAATCTGAAAGAAATGCCTGATTATGAAGGGGGAAAAAAAATCAAATAATGAACTACATTATTTAATGCAATGTAATTGCAATAATTATATTATAATATTAATATTACTTATTTGTATATAAATAATTATTCCTGTTATATATATTAATAATCAAAGTAGTATTCATCAATTTATTTTACCCATTTTTTCCCATTCAAATAGTGGATTATCTGAAAATTATATAACAGATCTACTTGAGCTTCTCATTTCAAAGAAAATTAGTGATGCAACTGCAAATGATATTTTGCATGTCATTAAATGGAGATCAAAGATCTGCCCAAGATGTAATTATTTTTATTTTATTTATTTTGTATTTAAATAAAATAATTACTTTTATACTGATTTATTTTCAGTAATACTGATTTATTTTTAGATTGTTGAGGCCTATAATTGGTTCCTCATATCAGAAGAAAAAGAACTGGAAAAATATTGTAATGAAATAATTACAACATATGAAAAAAATTGTATGTATTTTTTTTAACTTGTTAATCTTATCAATTATATAATTCACTATAAGTTAACTGTTAAAAGTTCAATAAATTTTGTTATGTATTTTATTTATTTTAATAATATAAAAATATTTATATTTTTCTCTCTTTAATTTAGGCAAAAAGATATGCAAAATCTGGGAAGCAAAAGGATATGACAACCATGCTGATTGCTTTAAATCAAAAAGTCAACAATAGAGCTTCTATCAAAATGGCTGAAAAAGTATTTGCAAGATTAATTCATGAAAGATTTAAAATAAATAAAACTTCATAATCATGTTTTCTTGTAATTATTATTTCTTTGAAATTGAAATTTTTTGACCCATAGAAATATTGATTGTATTCATTGTTTGAAATATTGATTGTTTTTATGAATTATGAATTACTGAAACTGTTAAAATTTGCCTGTTAATCCACTTTTGCATTTTCAAAGCATACCAGTTTAATAATATATTTGAAAACACTGAGTGAATTTATTACAAAATAAATAGTCAGAGATATAGTGAGCATTTATAATAGATATAAGGTTACTAGATAAATTTTAAAAAATTTCAATGATAATTAAGTTTGATAAAATTTTGATAAAATTGGATTTTATTTTTGCATAGTTATTATTGACAACTTTAAGATTCCTTTAGTTTTAGCGTGAAACAATGAAAGATTGCATTATTACCAACCATATTTATTTTATGCATAAAAAATTGATTAGATTTTCAGTTGTAGAAAAGTACTTACAGTATTTCTACAATTCAAAAGTATTTCTACATTTTGGTTGCTAATAGATACTTAGGAAAATGAAAATGAAAATTTACCATTCATCACTATCTATGTGCTAAAATGTATTCTTTTTTATTCTAACAATCTGGAACTATAGTAGCTGAAATATTAAAAGATACTGAAAATGAAAAGTATCTTAAAATATTTTTTTTATTATAAACAGTTGATATTTACAAAAAAAGAAAACAACAATTATGAAATAAAGATTTTAAAAGACCTTTAAGGAATCTATTCTTTTGAAAGAATATTTAAAAAAAAAACAAAAAAAAAAAATGTAGAGCAAATCAAATCACAAACTGAGTTATGAGCCTTATTTAACAGAATAATAGAAAACTTTGAACTTCAATTTGTTTTGAATAAAAAATAAATTTTAAAATATTTCTGCACAAAACAAGCTTTTTCTTTCATGTATATTGCAGGTATATAAAACAAAAAACAAAAAAAAATCATAAATATCCCCATTTAAATTTTTTTTGGAGCTCAGTAACTCGCATCAGTAGTGAATAACCCAAAAAGTAAATTGAAACTGTTTCTAGTAAAATCTGAAATTATTGTTTGTTTAAAATGGTTTATTTAAAAATTATAGGAAGAAATAATTGTTACTCTTACTACATGTAAAAGAAAAAAATTAATTTATCATTGTATTACAATTCACGAGATTTTAGAATTGTGTTGAAATATAGCAAGGACAAATCCAAGATAATTTTTGTAAAAATATGCAATTAAATGCACAAATATTTCTGAAGCCATATATTTTTTTATCAGAATTATATTTTTCTGATTTAAAAAAAAAAACATTTAATAAACTGTACTAAATGAATGTTTATGAGCAAAATAAGGCTATTTAATTTAATTAATCAAGAATTAAAGCAAATGCAACACACTATCTTTGAAAAAGGTACATTTAATATTGAATATCAGACTAAAACTAATTTTAAATAAGTTTCTCGGTTTGTATTGAAATTTTTATATTATGTTTCAAAACTCATATATATATATATATGTTAATAAAATTAAAGTTTTGTAACATTTTACTCTTTTGTTTATAACTTACGGTTGAATTCATTTCTCTTCATAATTAACTGTTTTTGAACTGTCAATATTTTATTTTTCTGATTATAGTGAAAAACTTATAAAGCACCCTAAATATTTGAATTTACTAATAAGTTTAATGATATAAGCTTTTAGTCAGTATATTTGATTTAATGTTCTAACAATTGATACATTATAAAAAGAAATAATTTTTGTTAAGAAATTAATGAATTTAGTTTGTGACTAAATTATTAAGGTATACCTCTTTATTTTTAAAATAATTAAATTTATTTATTCATCCTTCCATCAATCCTTTTATACAACAAAACAAAATAATCTGATAAATAAAGATTGATTTTTAGTTTTGCAAGTTAGCACATACAAATATCTACATGGGTGTTAAGATATTTTTGTATTGAATTCTACTTTCTCCATGATTTAAATAAATAAAAGAAAAAAACCCTGAATGATATAAATTTGTAATAGGGTTTAATTGTCTGCAACATTAAAATTATTCTTTGGTTTAAAAATGTTAAAATAAATTAAACTATAAAATATATTATTATAAGTTTATATTTTTGCTCTTAACAAAGAAATACTTTTATTCAATTATTAAAAAATATGAGCAAAACATCTGGAAATATTGAAGGTCTATAAGTTTATTGTAGATGCTATTAGCATTCCAGAAAATAATAGTTATTAATGGTTTGTAGGCATGATTGGGCTTCAATTGTAGAAGAGGACATTTCAAAAGAGTAGTCCCATTTTATTAATGGGATCTGCAGTGCTTTTCAATTTCTTTAAGTAGTGAAGAAGCTTGGGGAAAATGGTAAAGATAGCTTGAAATTCTTTTAATAATTGAGTGGAGAAAATCCATATTCTGTGGGATTTCTTCGGGAAAATTTTCCAGTAAAGGTTGTGGGTATGACTCAGTGGAGGTCTGAAGTTCGTATCCATAGGCAGCATTGTTGTATTCATTGCCTTCAAAACGAGGAGCCTCGATGACGATTGTAACAATGCATGTACAATAGAATGAGCGTGATACCACGCCTTTCGTTTAGTGCACAGTTTCAATTAAAATCTTCAAAAAGAATGCCCAAATCAGGATCTGTTTAAGGTGGGGTGTAAATAGATGATGAATAACATGCACAGATAGTTAGGAAAGGTATTCAAAGAGATGGTAGTTGATTTAATGAATTGCATTATTTATAAAATTAGCGTCGATTGTCTATTGGGAGTTTTTCAGGTTTTCTGTCGTACAATACGCAAATGCAAGGCAGTTAAAAGGTCCTGATAGAAGGCGCTATTCTCCCCCTATCTCCCATCATTGTGTTGTTTTTTGGGCCTGTAAGAGGGGGATGCGATGAGGATAATCCATCCTCACCTTTCTAACTGGGGGAGTGAGGTGTAGAAAAGAAAGTAAAGGTGTGATATGGAAATAATTCGTAGTGGATCAGAAAATTTTAGAAGTTGTGTGGAAGAAATGTTAGGTTTGAAGAAACCAGAGTTGAGGAAGTTTGACTTTTGTTATATCGTGTTCTGACCTTTCTTGGCAGTTATTTTAGAAAAAGCTTTAATACGTGGCAAGAAGCAGCATGCTATTTTTCACCGCAATTTATGTTGCTGGGGATTCGAATTTTGCTTCGATACTTCATTCAATGGTACAGTGGTTGTCATCTCATTTAATACTTTTTGGTTCGTCATTTGCAGTTGGCATTGCATTGTAAAAATGATTACAGCTAAAGTATTGTTTCGACAATTGAAATGTTCCACTTTTCCAATAAGTAAAATATGTTTGGAACATTATAAACTTCAACAAAGTTGTTAGTTTTTTGCAATTTGATAGAAAAATTGGGAGCTGCTTCCTTTGTACGATTTTTGTCGGATTCCTTTTTCTGCTTGAAAACTTAGATTTATTATTTGCACTTTAATTTCATTAATTTTATTTTTATTTTTGCACTTTAGTTTGTACTAACAGAAAGGCCCTAAATAACAAACTTGAAAGGCCTTTCATTTTTACGTTTTATATTGTAATATTGAACTTATTGTCTTGAAGATAAATAGTAAAACAACGGCAGTTGTCTTCAGATTGTAATGTAATTCTTTGGCACACAGTTAGTAAAAACATCCATGGATTTCTGGTAATGGCAAGTGAATAATTACTTCTTAACGCCAGTATAATCAGTAGTATTTTCAGTTCTTGAAGTTGTGCATTTTCCACTTTTTCATTAGTATCTTCAGTGTTTACATTAGCTGCATATTTGTTATTAATTGAAATTTTGAATTGGGGAGCATTTTTACGTGGAGACTTAGATATATTACTACACACATTTGGTTGAACAATCCATCAGAATTACAATTAGGTTTATGTTTTACCAGTTTAATTAAAGTATTAGATGGATGCCTCCCAGAATTGTTAGGTTTATTAATATTATGATGTTTATGGCAGTAGTAATTGGACAAAAATAGAAATTCTCAATATTGAAGTATATTGCGATCCTTTGACAGCAATGCCTTTGAAGGATGGTATAATTGTTTCGATTTCATTGAAGACATTCAAACAAATTTATAAATAACATTAATTACATTGCATTTAGTTTTTGAAAAAAATATTTTTTTATTTAATATATAGATTAAAATATCCATTTTAGTAATGGATGCATTTATTAATATATTTTGTAATACTTTTAAAGGCAAGTACTTTTTCTTTATCCTTCATGCAATTTGATTTTTTTTTTTTTTTTTAGAATTCTTGACAATGAATATTTTTATTTGGAAATATAGTACCAATTTTTAGTGGATTTCTTGAGGTAATTAATTTGATAGATGAGATATCAGATTCTAATTCGAATCTGCGAGGCATTTTATCATCACTCGCTCGGATCGATATATTCGAAGTATGTTAAATTATTTTCTGAATTTTGTTTTGGCATGCTATCTTTACATTAATTATGTTGTTTAATTGAAATACGAATTATTTTAAAAGTGTTAAAGTAAGAAATAAAAGATTCATTTAAACTTATAAGCATCAAATGATATATGAGTTTCAATCTATTTGAATAAGTAAAAACATTTTATTTTTTTATTTTTAAAATTAAATCTAAAATTAGATATATCTAATTTTTGAAAAAAATATAAAAATGTTATTCTCATGAAAAAAAAGCAATATGCTATGTATACGGAGAAAACGAACAATTACAGATAGATAAAATAAATAAATATAATAAATAAATTAACAAATCTTATTTTTTATGAACTTTATAATTTATAGATATAAAACAATAACGAGCTTCTGTGGAAAAAATGCGCTTACAAAATTCAGTTGAAGTAATTATTTGATAAATAAAAAAATTGCTTCAAGTCACATAGAAGACAAATCACACACTACACATAATTTGCAAATTTTTATTACAAAAAAAGTAGACATTTTACAAAATAAATAAAAAGGAGCAAGTAAAATATATATTAGATGTATAGAAAAATTTAGCAGCCTCTAAAAATAAAAAATACTATGTAGTGGTGAATATTATGTATTGCAGTGAATAAAATGACAAATATTGGTATGACAAATGACAAATATTAATAAAATTTGAATTTGAAATAGTCATTGGGAAAAATTTAGCTGTATATATTCAATAGAATTTTGGAATAATAATGTTTTGAAATAAATATGTTAATAAATATTATAATAAATTTGAATAATATATATAATATTTATTATAATATTATATATTATAATAATTATTATATAAATTTGTATAATAAATATTTAATAATTTTGAAATAAATATGTTATTTTTAAAATTTTTTTTTTTAAAAAAAAATAATTCTTTAAAAATAACATATTTATTCGATAAAATTATTTTTATTCTATTTATTCCTCTGATAAACAATAGATGGCGCCACGATATAAAAGTTTTCTTTGATACGATCTTTTTTAAAATTTATTCGAATGATACGAAACAATAAAATTCAAAGAACTTATCACTTCACTTAACTATTCATCACTTATATATAGTAAACAAGTTACAAGTGTGTTATCTTAGAAAAAAACATTGTGCATTAACTGACTGGCTGGCTGGCAGTAATGGATGATACCACTCAATACCACCAACATCTGGTAGTAATGGGGGATGACATTCAATCACAAAATTCTCCAACCCCTTTCAGTTATTGGAAAACGCTCAGTCCAGTTCGAATCTGTCAGGCGTCTTTATCATTCGACAAGATCATGATTTTCGGAAACGATTCGCCTTGATCTTATCAAAGATTTGATCCACATCGAAAAAGAATTATTTCGAAAGGTATCTGGAACATCTAAATTTTCTCATGAAGTTTTTTTTTTTATCCCAACTGAATAAGCGAACCAGACAAATTATTAGCATGTAATTCCAACGGAGAAACTTGTTGAATGGCCCTCGTCAATACACGTTCTCTGTTTTTAATTTTAAGGTTCTCATTTTTCATTTCTTTAAGGAAGCAGTTGAACTATAGCTGATAGCAGCCATTTTAAGTGTCTCTACATCTCATATGCAATTAATACAATATCACTGAATTTCAATTTAGGAAACTGCGAATATTGACGATACTTTTACTTAAACTGGTCAAAATATTCGATAAGGAAGAGAGTCAGTAATCCTTTTTCTGTATCTTAGCCATCTGAGGCAATCGTTAGCATCGACACAATCAATATCAGAAACATCGGAATAATAGTTCTCAATTAAAAACATGACTAGTGTATCTGAACAAGTCATATGAGTTTTCTGTCAAATTAGTCAGAGGGCGAGAATTTAGGATCGAAAATCACAAATAATGCTTGTAATTCTTGTTGTTGTTTAACTTCAAAATAAAAAGTTCAACATTTACAACTTCTTTATTCCATCTCGAACACAATTGTTGTTTTTCATTCCCCCTTTTTTAACAGAACAAATATTTTCCATTTTCCATACATCACAATTGTTATCACAGAACAAAATATTTTATATATCAGCTATTTCTGAGTCATCAGCAGGCACATTTTTAGCAAATGTGATAATGCTGCAGTCAACAAAAAGGAACTCGATGAGACACGGAAACACTCTCTACAATGTCTATAGATTTCTTCATTTTCCAAAGGATAAAAAAATAGCAAAAAAAATTCGATGTTCAAGGGTTAAACGTAACTGGAGAAATACCTTTTTTAATATACTCATATATTGCTATAGGATAATTTCGAAACCTATCGAGGACGTTTGGAATTTGTTCAAACTAAATTTGGACATTTATATAATAAATCAGCCAAGGAACTTTTTCCATGTTCATATTCTAAAACTAGACGTATTTTAGTAATAATACTATCGATTTTCGTGATCAGCCTATGCAATAGAAAATGAGAGGAATCATTATTAGCCTCAATTATTTCTAGTTTCTCATATTCCTTAAATATGGAGCGAGGAATCCCTTTAGTTAATTAAGTTTACATATTTTTTTACGACGCTTGCAAATAAGTTCGTTATTAGTATGCAATTCAGTTGCATTTATTTTAAAATGGTAAACAACTTATCTATCACTCTTTCAATACTTCTTAATTTTATTTTAATTCTCCATTGGGTCTGCAATCCCAGTTGTTTCAAAGTCCCACAATTCATTAATTGATGAATTATTAACTTGTAAAGAAATAACATTCAAAATAGTATAGTTATTAATTTCCCACTTCTGAAATAATTCATCTCTCCAAGATAAAATAAATCCCTAACAAGTCTCTAACAAATCAAACAATACCTAATTCTATGAATTTATCAGTAAACAATAATTCCGCTATATCAGAACATAATAAATCGATTTCATAATCATTACTTTCTGAATCACTTAGTATATATGACTTTTGCACAAATCAAGTTGTGTTGATTTTCTGTTTCTTTTAAGTACAGTACCACAATAAACGATGCCACGCAATATCTCCAACACCTGGTTAATAATGAGTGATGCCACTCACTCTCAATACAAGCAGTTTTGCTAAATGTTTAAGATTAATACTATTTTCTTAT
This sequence comes from Caerostris extrusa, assembly GCA_021605095.1. NCBI lineage: Eukaryota > Metazoa > Arthropoda > Arachnida > Araneae > Araneidae > Caerostris > Caerostris extrusa. The sequence goes on along the minus strand of BPLR01009771.1, from coordinate 12,306 downwards.
AACCGCGAAATTTAAGATAATGTTAAAATGAACTCTGATTACAATCAAAAATATGTTTAAAAAAAACTGTTTCTATCAGACAAATTAGAATTTTTTTAAATTGCATAATTGCAAGTAGTAGAATTAGAAAAAAAGGGCATTTCGCACATCTAACCGGTGCTGAGCAGTTCTCTGATCTTTTAAAATAAGTCCAGATGAAACTTATTTCCTCATAAGCAACATTTAAAGTAACTACGAAACATATCAAAATTACAGCTTCACATACACAACACCGAGCATACGAACACAAACTGAAACTAAACCCTGGATTGGGCCACTTACAAAAAGAAAAGAAAGTTCGACGACCACTTCATATCGAGTTGATGAATAAATGAGACCCATTTGCGAGATCCCTCCATCCTTCCTTTTGAGTTCACGTTCACCATAGAGGACTTAGAAGTCTTTAGGAGTACATTAATCATAGCAAGTCATTGAGGAACTTGAACACTTCGTCTGGATATAGTGACTTCGTAAGACCCGGAAACATCAGAAGTCTTTTTCTAGAGCTGCTTCAATCTGACTAACATCATTGTCTTTAACCAGTAAAAAACAACCTAAAACTTCATTAGATGACAGTTCCAAAAGAATAATTATCTAGATAGGTCTTGTTAAATCATTCGAAGAAATTTTCAGTTTGCGATTTCACACTTTACCATCTTTATCAGGTGTAAGATCTATCACATTGGTAAAAGGCTAATTAAGATGTTTTTTATAGCAGTTGTCTGAAAGTAACGGAAATATAATTCCTCCATTAATAACGTGCCTGATTACCAATTTGATGGCGGACAAAGTGTTTCTCTGAATTATTTTTGTAACAACATGAGCTTTGTTTGATAATAACTGTATGGATAGAATGGAGAAAAACTGGTTCAAAACATAATCTGTAGTACTTAATATTAAAATTTTCAAAGGATTTTTTTTTGTTTGTTATATATATTATTCATAGATGGATCTCCTGTTTCATTTATATACACACGAACAGACATCGAAAGGCAATGAGGGAAGGATATTGCTATCCATGGGGGGACTCTTTAGGTATAACTGCCTTGCATTTATGTGTCTTATACGATTAAACCCTAAAACTTCCACTAGGTAGCCTGGCTATCTATGCGACTCACTTTTATACACATTGTCACAACCACTATTGAGTTTATTCGTTTCTGAAAGCAAAGACTGCAAAGGAACGCAGCCAGCGGATTTAAGCATTGACCCTCTTTGCTAGTAAGCTGTGCATGTTACAACGAGAAGAGTTTCAACTGCTTTTGTAACCGTGATTTTTCTTTTTTTTTGGAGTTGACATAAAAATTTCATTACAATAGATCATAACCGGCTATGTGTAAATTTCACAGGGGATAGAAACGTAATACACTGCAAATATTTTGAAATTCAGAAAATTAGGATTAAATGTGAAAAAGTATAAACATTACCTAATTACATTCGAAACAGAATGCTGGTGGTGGAAGTAAATTTTTATCTAAAAATTGATTTTTAGTTTGTTAACCGAATATATAGAATCATCATGAGTTTTCAGCTGCTTAAGAGTAATGTCATAATTACTCTTAATATGTATCTAATAAACATCTTAATATTTGATGGAGGATCAAAGTGTTTCTATTATTTTTGTTACAAAATGTTCTACGTTTAAAAATAATGGCATAGCTAAAATGGAATAGATTTTTCGACATATAATCTACAGTACTTTATTTTTGCAATTTTTCAAATGCTTTTGCAACCATTTTTTTTAGTGCTGCTTTGAAAATTTCACTATAATATATCATATCTGGCTACATGCAAATTATAAATTTTGTAGATATGTAATAGACCTTATGTGAAGTTATGTTATGTCAAAAACAATAGACCTTATGTGGTGTATTGTTTTTGAATTCTGTATTTATGAAATTAAAGTTAACTGAAGAAAACTAAGAGTAAAATGTTCCAAGTAAAAAGTAATTCATTATATTTTATTGAAATCATTTCAAATTTGTTTCATATTTTTAATTAGAATTATTATAAAATATATTTGACTAATTGGTAATATATTGTTTTTATCATTAGAGTTTTATCGTATCAGATATTTTAAAGAAAGCAATAATTTTTCATAAATAGAATCATCTACAATTTTGGTTTCAGTTGGTTTCTGTTCTTTGGCAAAGTAATGATAAATTAGTGATTTTTAAATTTTTAGGTGTTGTTCACAAACTCTATTTTGAGGGTTACAAAATGTATATCACTAATAAGAAAATAATTACCATATTTACTTTTTAAATGAAGAGCGATATACACTCAACAGAGTTATTTAACGTCACTTAAGACGAAGAACGATATAGTTCTTTTTCTTTAGGGCAGCCATAAGCGGTCACTCACCCTATGGTGGATAAGGCGGCATCCTGCAGGCAAAGCCTGCTAAAAAGGCCTGCTAAAGTAGCTGGTTAGGTCTGAAATTAGAGGAAACCTGGTTTGAAATTCCGTCTCTCCGACTTTGATAGGGGCATGGGTACGAACATAAATCCGTAGACAGAAGAGTTGTTAGTACTTCAAAGTGGATGAATGAAGCTAGACGACATGGTGTTGGAGAAGGAGGTAATGAAAAAACCCCAGATGTTGTCTCTAGGGGCAACAGGCGTATCGGACGGTTACGGAGTTCCTAGGTGGTTTTAAGAACCACAATACCTCACGTCTTAATTTAATTTAAACATTAGCACAAAATGGGGGTTGCTTAAAAATTAACTAGGAGTGAACTCTAAATGTCCTCTAGCTGGAAATGGAATGTTCCATTCAGTTCCAAATTGTGATGAAACAATGACAACTCTTTTTCGATAGAACATGGGCGTTTGACGATTCAGAAGCATGCGACATCTTCATCACCAAACAAAAATACTTTAATTAAGTGCATGAATTTAGAGTAAGGAGAAATTATCACTCAAAGGTAAGTAAGTAAGGAGAAACGTTTAAAAATTAGAAAAACTAATATAGATAAAAAAAAAAAAAATTGATGATTGCACAATAATGCAGAAAATGAAGAAGGGATGTTTTTATTTTTCATTTATTTTTTCTTTAAGGTAAGAAAATTAACGTAAAAATAGTTCGTCTTTTAAACTCGAGATGGCGCTATCATTTGAATAGCTATGCATTACATAAGATAATGCATCACGTAGATTAATGACTAATAAATGTGATTACATTTGCCAGATGAAGCACCACATTATTCGCAGCAATGTGGTACATTTCTGTTGGTATGTCACACACATGTTGCCAAAATGGCTCTTTCGATCTTGCAAATGTCACTGCTTTTTCAAAGTACATTTTTAAATTCAAGTACACCTACAACCAAAAGTCGCAAGGTGTGATGTCAGGATTTGATACAGGATCGGTTGAAGATATAGTTTTTCCCTAAATGACAGCGCAGCTCTCGTTTATAAACACAGCAATATATTCAATGCTACGGGCATGCATGTATAGAAACTGTCTATAGGAAGAAATGTACAACAATTTTCCAATAACTGTCTCAAGAATGGCATTGCAGCTTTTTACAGTGCCATCTGTCAATAAAAATTAATTATTCTATTGTTAATTTATTTACTTGAAAAAAAAAACTTTTTTTTTTTCCTTTATTGTTAACGACATTTTTTTTAATATCTACACATTTTTGAATTATTAAGTCTTTTTGGATCACCATGTAAAATAAATAACCTCAATTTTTTTTAATATAGAGCACTTTTATGCAAATTTTCGATTGCTTGCTTTCAAAGAGAATTATAAACGAAATGCAGAAATTTAGTTTGTTACATAATACAAAAATAATACAAAAGAAAGAGAGGAAATGAACTAAAAATGGATATTGCTAAGAAACTGTGGATTTATTATAGTTCCAACATTTACAAGATTCCATTTTTCGTGTAATATTAAATAACTTGCAACATAAAAAGTGATTGAAATAAAATTAAGCAACAAACAAAAGCAAATTAGAGCTGCGGGTTGGCTTATTATCGAGAAACAAGTGCATTTTGTTATCCTAAACATTAGCTGTATAAAAATTACACTATCCATCATCTGCAATAAACAAGGCTTTCTGCTGCGAGCGTCATTAAACGAGATATAATTCAAGTCAGTCGGACAAAGCCAAGCGTGAAAGTCGAGACAATGAGGATTGTTGTGCTCGTCCAGTTTGCTGACCGGAAAACAATATGTTATTTTGACAAGGCGGACATCTAAATGAGAGGCAGCAAAATGGACTATTGTTGGACCAACCGCCGACCGACTGAATTTTATTGTGGGTGACATTTACATTCTTGCAGTTCTTGCGGGCGTTCATTACTCAATTTCAAAATAATCTGATAGATGGAAACAATCGGAATCAAATGCTAATTCAACCGTGGATAAGGTCATGAGGTGCTTATTGGTATTTCGCACTGAGGAAATGTCCGATTGAGCGTGTAGGATCGTGACAAATTAATGCGCGATTTGTAATGCGAATGCAAAGTTAGTAGACAGGTAAAATACTGCTATGCTATTCAAACGAAGACACTCATGGAAAAAAACATAATTGCAATTGTCAATTGAAGAATCTCAATGTCATAGCATTGATGGCAGTGCCATTTGTATCGCGGATACTTGTAAGAACTGCATTGGAAATGAATCATATGCAAAAAGTAGTCTTCGACAAGATTTTTTCACTTTTCATTTGCTTAATTTACATTGTACCTAATTTGCGGCCTGATGGCCGAGCTCTGGTGCTAGATGTCATGGATGTTTGTAATGGTACGGAATCCACTTTAAACCATAGATCCCGGTCTAATATGACTGTAGAGTGATAAGCCGCTCTGGTTGTTCGTAGGATTAAACATGATAATTTTTTTATGGGGTAGGTATTAATCTACCCCATAAAAAGAAACATTTTCTCATGTTTTGAAATCTGGCAGAAAGCCTTAGCCTCACAAAGGGGCCTATGATGGGTCAGTGACCAGTTCTCTGGAGTTTTGCGCCACAAGATTCGTGTTCGAGAACCGGCCATTCTTGGCCAATATATCAGCCTGCTCATTTCCATATATCCCGCAATGGCTTGGTATCCACTGCAAAGCAATGGATTTCTTGGACTTAAACAGATCTATCTTTACTGTGCAGTTCCTGGAAATCTCACATTCACAGTGATTGGAAGTTGTCAAGGTCATAATTGCCGCCATGGAATCAACAAAAAGACGCTTTTTTCTTGTTCCCACTGCTCTATTTCGTCTAAGGCCAAAGAAATGGCGGCAATTTCACCATCAAATCTGTCAGTTGTCTTCCAATTGTAACACAAGATAATGTAAAGTCAACAGAATAAACTTCTGCTCTAACATTTCTTATGTCCCCTTCAGCCGAACCAACAGTATAGAAGTATGGAGCCAAGAATCATCATGGAAACGTTCATGTGTAATAGAAGTATATTTCAATTTAGAGTAAGGATTCTTGCTAACAACAGTGACAAAGTTCAAGCACCCCAGCAAATTTAAAAATTTTCAGTGGACGCCAAGGATCTGGATATATATATTATAAAATATGATTAGTCAATATTAGCATTATCTTAACAACATCTTCAGTCTTAGTAACATGGTCAATGTTAGCAATAACTAGCAATTTCTTCGCCCATTTCTCCCTATCAGAGATCCAAATAAATGTAGCATAAATTAGTCGATTTTCGAAATGAAGAATACCAGATAACTACATTCAATAAAGATAACTTATCAAACTTCTAAACAAGTATTGATAAAAAAATATAAATCATTGTCAGATTGAAATACTCAATCTATTTTTGTATTATCAAACAATTTTTTTTTTTTTTCATTTATGAATAATGATTAATCAAAAATAGCCTTGGACAGAACCACTTAACTACAGAAAAAACCGTTTTTATTTTTTGGCTCTGTCAAAAATCGATTTACAAATTAAAATCAATTGTCAAATGATTGCAATTTATCACATTAAATTAATTTCGTTTATATTCATTATCTGAATGAAAGTATATGATAATTATTAAATAAATAGTAAGATAATTATAATTATTCTTATGTAGTCCTCTTATTGACAGCAAATTGATATGGCCTTGTTAAGACAAAAGGTCACAAATATATGCATTCCTAATCTAGTGCCTTGATTATAAAGATCGATAACAGACATTATATAATATAATTATATAGATCAATGCTAGAAATAGACTTAAATCTCCAATTCAATTACATTTGAATCATCATCAGAAATACAAAGCTATCTTTATATCTCAATATATTATGGTCATTATTATTATTATTTTTTATTTTTCAAAGAAATATATATTGAAATTTATTTCACTCACGCAACCTCTTCAAATCCGTTAGAAAAAGAAATAAGAAACATAGAAAAAGCAACACTTCGACAAGAGATTAAACACACACCATGCCTGTTACCATCCTTCATCAGTCATTTTCTGGTGCAACCAATTGAAGTGCGTGGGCTTGGACATGTATATGTTTTTACTAGCACTCTCATTACGAGCCTATTAGTGCGTAACTTCAATCAAATCATTAAGGCGTCGAGATTTCACTGTCTAAGCCCTGACTTCAAAATGCTTTCGTAGCTTGTTGCGGTACATGTTAAACCCTTATCTCTAGTGTCGCCAGGCTGGAACCGTAGAGGAAGTATCCTTGTTCCTACCATATAAGTATTCATGACACTTTCGCGACAATAGCCGATGTAAATACGATAGGAAAAGCCTGTTAGAATGCGTCCTTGGCCTCTTTAAATTAGGCATCCGTTGCCCATTCTCCTTCAATCACCTGTTTCGTCGCATTTTTATTATGCCTGGGGCGTTGTTCTCTGTTCGTCTCACGCGGAAGCTATCAGTTTTTTTTGAAAGGAAATTCAACTATTCACGGCATTTCTGTCACGTGGGCGTTGGATCCATGTCGATATCCGAGCTTACGGCTCATTTCCGCTGTTGTCGCATTCAACGCCAGCCTGAGTTTCACGCTTTCGGCTTACAATTGAAGCAAATTTCAGTTTCATTTTGGTGTTGTCACCTCCGCCAAGAGTCAGTGAAGAGTAGAATTACGCTCTCAGATTTTCCTTGAAGATTGTCGTCTTCGATTGAACGTTTATGTCATTAATGAAACATTCTGTCACCTAATAACTTTGGCGACCTCTTAAAAGGAAAGCGTTATATATCTTATTCATTCATTAAAAATTATCTAAGAGAACAAAAGGAACTTTGTTCTCTTGTCAGGATCTTTATTCCTACATAATTTTGCTAAAGTCATGAATTATTTAAAACATAAATATTACTATTATTCTGACATTAACAACTGAAATGAAACCCTAGCAATACCATGGTACTGCTTTGATATTTGGTATAATTGTATTTAGTGAAAATTGGAACTTCTATCAAAACATTTATTGACAAAAAATATGGCAAAATTCAAAAATATAACAATAAATCGCTAAATGTCGAAACAATTAATTAAATTATGTATATATGTAGTTTCACGGTTTTGACTTAAAATTGAAGAAAATTTCAGTTTTCATTTTGGTGTTGTCACCCGGGCAGAGAGTCAGTAAAGGGTAGAATTACGCTTTTAGATTTTTCCTTGGAGATTGTCGTCTTCGATTGAACGTTTATGTCATTAATGAAACATTCTGTCGCCTAATAACTTTGGCGATCTCTTAAAAGGAAAAGCGCTTTGTTTTTTTATCCATTTCAAAAAAATTAGCAAAAAAGAACAAAGGGAGCTTTGTTCTCTTTTCTAGATCGTTTTGTTCATATCTATTAGATAATTTTGTTAAAGCCATGAATTATTTAAAAGATCATAAACATTACCATCATTCTGACATCAACAACTGAAAATATACCTAGCAATGCCATGGTACTGCTTTGATATTTGGTATTTTTAATTGTGGAACCTGATGGCCGAATGGCTAGTACTCTAGCGTTCGGCACCACATGTTTCGGTTTAGAGTCCCGGCAATGCCGTGGCTTTTTGTAGTGGTTCGAAATCCACTTAAAACTGTAGATCTCGGTCTAACATGATCGTAGAGCATTGCGGGGGTAGTGTTACTGCCGTCCGTAACATATTACAATCTACACGTACCCCTAGGTAGTGCTAAATGAGTAACAATGTACAGCCCTTGCTTATGGCATAAAGATATCTGTCTAAGTATTTGCCAGCTGCATCAGAACAACATGCTGTTCAAATAGAAGCGCAGATAGTATAAAATAGATAATGAGGTATTTAGTAGTAAAGTATAGTAAAGTAATCGTAGATAGTAAAGTATTTTTAATTATATTTAGTAAAATTGCTATTTCTATCAAAACATTTATTAAAAAAATATGGTTAAATTCAAAACGATATCAAATAAATCGCTAAACGTCGAAACAATTAATTAAATTAGAATGAATAACTTGGAAACCCCGTGTTAATCTTAATATGACTTAACGATTCGCGATATTCTGAAAATTCAAATTCATGTAAATTCAGACAAGTAATTAATTACAAATTAAATTAAAAACTATTTAATATTATAAATTATAGTTAAAAATTTTGATATTTATTATATAAAGGAAATAATTTTAGGAAAAATATATGCTTCTCTATCTGTTATACATATGCATACTAATCAAACGTAGCGAAACTTCACTGCATGAAACAGAAAATGCAAACTTATTTTTATAAATTTTTAATATGAAAAAAGCTGACTTAACACTAAATAAGAAAATATGCCTTTTTACATCAGTGGACTTCGTACTTCACGCTATGTACACCGCAAACACCCCACTGGCCCCTGATAAAAAAAGGTCTTTTAGGAAGGAACTACCTTAGGAGTTAACTACCATGCATTTGCATGCTATAAAGGAGAAAATTCTTCTGAAGCAGCTCAACTATCAATGCAAGACGTTTATACATGTTTTCATAATTGTCATCGTCTCTTCAAGTCTGAAAGCCAAGATCACAACCGAAGTAACTAACGGATTCAAAGTTCAGCCCTCCTGATGCTTGGCTGCTCACATTACCATGTTGGGTTAAAAGATACATTGTAACAGTTGGGCTGACATGTTCGTAGGCTGACACATAGATGGCCCTACTAGTATTAATCCATATGATTTTTAGTTAGCCCTAACCTTCAAAAAGACACGTGTATAAATTTGACAGCTGTTGCACTATTAGTATGTGAGTTACAGCATTTTTAGTGAAGTTATAGCATGTTTAGTGTTCATCACGTGCAGTCCACTCGGCTGACTGTCGATTGGACTCCGGTGTGAAATGATGGAGCCATGTTTCATCCATTGTCACATATCGACGCAAAAATTCGGGTTTATTACGATTGAACAGCTCCAAACACTGCTTAGAATCATCAATTCGTTGTTGTTTTTGGTCGATTGTGAGCTCTGCGCGGCACCCACTTTGAACAGAGCTTTCGCATATCCAAATATTCATTCACGATATGTCCAACACGTTCCTTTGATACCTTTAGGTCTCAGATATCTCAATCAACTTCACTTTTTTACGGTTATCAGAAATTATTTTGCGGACTTTTGATGATGTTTTCGTCGGTAACAGCCTCTTTGGGGCGTCCACTGCGTGCATCGTCCTCGGTGCTCATTTCGCCTCGTTTAAATTAATCAAACCACTTCTCTACGGTTTGAAGGTTAGGACTAACTAAAAATCATATGGATTTAATACTAGTAGCGCCATCTATGTGTCAGCCTACGAACTTTTCAGTCCACTCTTTATATACCTTTTTTAATATTTTAGCAATTCACGAAAAAAAGAAAATAGCACAAGAGCTTTAGAATTTTAGGCGCTTGAGATACGTTTTATTTTTATTATGAATTTTAATTATAGACCCTATTCAACCAAAGACAGTGCGCCTAGTTAGCGTGCAAGAAGCCAAATTACCCTTAAGAGTTTCCTTCCCTCTAACTCTGTAGAATACACCATTGATGTGAATGTATGTGAATCCACCACATCTAATGACAATCCACCTAATGACATCAATGTGTCTAATGACAATTTTATCACATTGGATGAAAATAATGATTATTATCTCATGACCATCTTAAAAAATATTTTAGAAAATTTCAGAAATTGTATGACATGCTTCACAAGTAAATCTCCTTTGAATGAAATTATTAAACAATATCATCTATAAATTTTTTAAATGTTGCTCGAAATAGTTAAAATCAAATTATCAAACATAAATATGTATACTGCATTTCGTATAAATTGGTATACACGATTAGCTATTAAACACTTTTCTACTGATCGACTATGGCGTTATTTTATTCCATCGTTAGTAAATATGATCGGGCATTGCCCAACTAATAAATATTTTTACTCTCCATCAACATGAAAATAAAATAATAAAATATTTTAAATACTAACACTTTTTAATCAACGAAATAAGCTGATAAATAAATTTTTACTGGCAAAATTTTTTAATGGAATGCTAAAAGACACACCAGATAAAAAACTGTACCTAAAGGTACATTTAGTGTTACAGTTTTTAAATTTTAAGCTATCAACAGATAAATATCTCACTTTATATTGAAGTGTCTCGATCCTGACATCTAGTGAACATGCCTTTGTGGTGTCCCAATACTGAAGTGTAAAATATGGAAGTGTATATATGAAGTGTTAGATATAAGTGTAACATATGGAAATGTATATATGAAGTGTTAGATATAAGTGTAACATATGGAAGTGTATATATGAAGTGTTAGATATAAGTGTATATGGAAGTGTATATATGAAGTGTTAGATATAAGTGTAACATATGGAAGTGTATATATGAAGTGTCAGATATAAGTGTAACATATGGAAGTGTATATATGAAGTGTTAGATATAAGTGTAAATATTATATGGAAGTGTATATATGAAGTGTTAGATATAAGTGTAACATATGGAAGTGTATATATGAAGTGTTAGATATAAGTGTAACATATGGAAGTGTATATATGAAGTGTTAGATATAAGTGTAACATATGGAAGTGTATATATGAAGTGTTAGATATAAGTGTAACATATGGAAGTGTTAGATATAAGTGTAACATATGGAAGTGTATATATGAAGTGTTAGATATAAGTGTAACATATGGAAGTGTATATATGAAGTGTTAGATATAAGTGTAACATATGGAAGTGTATATATGAAGTGTTAGATATAAGTGTAACATATGGAAGTGTATATATGAAGTGTTAGATATAAGTGTAAAATATGGAAGTGTATATATGAAGTGTTAGATATAAGTGTAACATATGGAAGTGTATATATGTTATTTAGATATAAGTGTAACATATGGAAGTGTATATATGAAGTGTTAGGGGATATAAGTGTAACATATGGAAGTGTATATATGAAGTGTTAGATATAAGTGTAACATATGGAAGTGTTAGATATAAGTGTAACATATGGAAGTGTATATATGAAGTGTTAGATATAAGTGTAACATGAAGTGTATATATGAAGTATAAGTGTAAAATATGGAAGTGTATATATGAAGTGTTAGATATAAGTGTAAAATATGGAAGTGTATATATGAAGTGTTACATATAAGTGTAACATATGGAAGATATAAGTGTATATATGAAGTGTTAGATATAAGTGTAACACATGGAAGTGTATATATGAAGTGTTATATGATATAACATGTAACACATGGAAGTGTATATATGAAGTGTTAGATATAAGTGTAACTCATGGAAGTGTATATATGAAGTGTTAGATATAAGTGTAACACATGGAAGTATATATGAAGTGTTAGATATAAAGTGTAAAATATGGAAGTGTATATATGAAGTGTTAGATATAAGTGTAACATATGGAAGTGTATATATGAAGTGTTAGATATAAGTGTAACATATGGAAGTGTATATATGAAGTGTTAGATATAAGTGTAACATATGGAAGTGTATATATGAAGTGTTAGATATAAGTGTAAACATATGGAAGTGTATATATGAAGTGTTAGATATAAGTGTAACATATGGAAGTGTATATATGAAGTGTTAGATATAAGTGTAACATATGGAAGTGTATATATGAAGTGTTAGATATAAGTGTAACATATGGAATATATGAAGTGTTAGATATAAGTGTAACATATGGAAGTGTATATATGAAGTGTTAGATATAAGTGTAACATATGGAAGTGTATATATGAAGTGTTAGATATAAGTGTAACATATGGAAGTGTTAGATATGAAGTGTATAGATATAAGTGTAACATATGGAAGTGTATATGAAGTGTTAGATATAAGTGT
>BPLR01009770.1:0-40810 GCA_021605095.1 Caerostris extrusa | reverse complement strand
GCTTTCGCAGAGCTTTCATTTCTGTTCAAGTTATTCATGTGAAGAGGTTTTGACGTGATGATGACCGCACGACGGGAATTAACAGACTTTGAACGCGGAATGTTAGTTGGAGCTAGACGCATGGGTCATGCCATTTCGGAAATCGTTAGGGAATTCAACATTCCCAGATCCACTGTGTCAAGAGTGTGCCGAGAGTATGAAATTTCAGGCATAACATCCCACCATGGACAGCGCAGTGGTCGACCGCCTGCACTTAACGACCGAGACCGGCGACGTCTGCAAGAGTCGTAAATTCTAACAGACAAGCAACACTGCGTCAAATAACCGCAGAAATCAATGTGGGACGTACAAGGGACTTGTCTGTTAGAACTGTGCGGAGAAATTTGGCTTTCTTGGGCTATTCCAGCAGAAGACCGACTCGAGTGCCTTTACTGACAGAACGACATCGCTTGCAGCGACTCTCGTGGGCACGTGAGCATATCGGTTGGTCCCTAGATGAATGGAAAACCGTGGCCTGGTCCGATGAGTCACGATTTCAGTTGGTAAGAGCTGATGGTAGGGTTCGAGTGTGGCGCAGACCCCACGAAGCCATGGACCCAAACTGTCAGCAAGGCACTGTTCAAGCTGGTGGTGGCTCCGTAATGGTGTGGGCTGTTTTTTTTCATGGCATGGACTTGGTCCTCTGGTGCGACTGGACCGAACATTGACTGGAAATGCTTATGTTCAGCTACTTGGAGATCACTTGCAGCCATTCATGGACTTCATGTACCCAAACAACGATGGGATTTTTATGGATGACAATGCGCCATGTCACCGGGCCACAACTGTTTGCGATTGGTTTGAAGAACATTCTGGACAATTCCAACGAATGATCTGGCCACCTATGATCGTCCGACATGAATCCCATCGAGCATTTAATGGGACATCATCGAGAGGTCTGTTCGTGCCCAAATCCTGCACCATCAACGCTTTCACAATTATGGACGTCTATCGAGACAGCATGGCTCAACTATTCCTGCAGAAGACTTCCAAACGACTTGTTGAGTCCATGCCACGTCGAGTTGCTGCACTTCGCCGGGCGAAAGGAGGGCCGACACGATATTAAGAGATATCCATGACTTTTGTCACTTCAGTGTATATATTATGTTCCATTTATGATAGATTGAAAACTAAAATGAAAGAAATGGTAATAAATTATTCATAGTTTGTCCAAATAGGTATTGAGTTTGCCCCTATATATAACACAAACATGATTCTGCAATTTCATATTTTTATGGTTTCTCTAATTAAAATTACAGTAATAGGACTGAAATATATCAGAAATTAAAAATGACAAATGAAAAGAAAATAATTTAAAAATTGTTTGTAAATTACAATTAAAAATGTTGAAAAGCTTTTAAATGAAAATAGTACAATAAATAAATAAAAGTACAGTACAAAAAATAAATAACATAAATAAATATTTTGTACTGAACGTATAGTACAATAAATAAATACATTTTTATTTATGAATGAAATGGAAAAGAAAAAATTAGTGATGATTTCCATTAGATTTCTTGATAATAATAATAATAAGCAATAGAAATTACTTATTTAAAATAGCTTCACAAATAAATCCTTCTGCCTTGAGTTCTCCTCAATAAGGAAAAACCTTTGCTGAAATATACTAAAAATAAATTAACCTTCTCTATAAAAATTACATTTAATTTATAATAATTATAGATTTCTCGTATTATTAAAATTGTATTTTTTAAGCGTACAGCTGCAATTGAAACGCAGATGTTTTCCAAGTTAGTTACTAATAAGTTATTTCATTATGAAAACAAGTGATCGCTGCAGGTGAATGAATATTATTATTAATGTAGGTTTTTAGGAAATTTTGAAAATTAATATATTTTTTAATATTAAATAAATTTATCAATAACATGATGAAAACGAAATTTTATTATGTTGGTATATCGTAGCAATAAATTTGATGAATAACACACCTATTTAAATGAAATGGAGTAATGATATAAAATAGAAATTATTACAAGATGAAATGCTAGAACAGGGGTGGCCAACACGCGGCCGCCTTGAACGCTTTCCTGGCCCGTGAGACTTATCACACTTTTACAAAATATATTTAGTTTATAATGGGCAAAATAGTGAAAACCAGTGTATTATCATTGTATGGAGCTGGTTGACTTAAAATGCAATATTGATTAAAACAGATTTTTGAAACATTTGAATCAAACATAGATTTTTATAACACTTACAACACAAAAAGAGAAATGTTCCAATTTGAGAAATCTGACACAACAAGTTGTTAACGGTTTTGGTTCAACTGACACCGGCGAATCGTTGTCTTCTAAAAATGAAATGGACCCAACACAGAACACGCTCAAACGTAACGGACGCAACACCCATTACGATGTGCAAACACCCAAATGGAGATCGATTTGCAAAAGCTGAGTGAAAGAGTGGAGAACCAAATATCGCACTCGTAAAATAAAAATTTTTTAAATCATTAAAAATATTTATTTCATTTATATTTATGTATTTTTATACTTCATTCGTAATGTTATATATTTATTTACAATGTGCTTATATATTGGCTTTACAATGTATCATTATTATTATTATTATATATATATATAATATAGTCATATATATAACTGTTTCCATTTTTCACCCCCCCCAAAAAAAAAAATATATATAGTGGGTCACAATCTAATAGGAGGATATATAATTTTATATGCTAAACGCAGAGTTAGGACGCATTTCCAAAGAGACCCGCAAGATCATTTGGGTTGGCTACCTCTGTTTTAGAGCGACATACTTAATTGTGAAGGTAGATATTTTAAAAAAAAGAAATTCGGAAATATTATTTATAACTATTTAATGTACTACAAAAGTATTCATTCGCATTTGAATCTGAAATAATTAAGAAACAAAATAATCAATGAAGCAATTAAAATGCATATATTTTTAACTTTTAGCATATAAAAATTCAATTTTTCTCCAAAAACGAAGATAAAAAGAGCGTTGAAGTGAAGTCTCGATGAATTAAATATCATCATTTAAACAAGTAATACAAAAAAAAAAAAAAAAATTTTAAAGTCAATTTCTACTTTTTTTTCACTATATTGCAGAAAGTCCTTTATAAATAATTTTTATTCATTTGTTTTAAGTTTATCTGGTGCCATCTATTAGGTATATGTATGCAACTTAGATCTAAAAAAAACTAAAATTAATTAATTAAATTCAATTACTGAATTAATATTTGAAAAACTGTATTAACATCAAGTGTCATCCACTACAAGTTAAAAAAAATGTATTTGAACTTGAATGGATGAATAGAAAAAGGTTTTATCAACGATTGAAAATTTGAACAAGATATATATAGGCAGAGTGTCAGCTAATAGAAAGAATTGAAAAAAAGAAATTAAAAAATATTATTTACAATTATTTAATGTACTACAAACTATTCATTCGTATTTGAATCTGAAATTAACAAATAGTTAATTAGTCAATTAAAATGCATGTATTTTTAACTTTTAGCATATAAACATTCAACTCTTCTCCATTCTTCTCCTTCAATATTTGTCTGTCAAAATCGAAAATTAAAAAGAGAGTTGAAGTGAAGTCTCGATGAATTAAATATGATCATTTAAATAAATATCATTTCTCCCATACAAAAACGTGGGGTGAGGAGTGCTTCCATCTATTAAAACCATCTTTTCAGCACTTTTGTCTGGTGCCATCAACAGCAACAATACTGTGGAAACTTTCACCAACAACCACACACTCCACTCTAGCCCGTAATGACCCACAGACAAAATATTACGTCCAGAGCAGAGATAATAAATGATATTCACTTAAAGACCTTCATTAACTAACTAGCTGTCTATTTCGGGGTGGCCGTACAACGCGATCATTTCAATAATTGAAACAGCTGTTCGTCTCAACTGCAACCGTGGGTTCCGAGGCACTCCACTAGACATTCGTTGATGAAATCCCGGGGAAGCAATAATTATGGCGGACCGACAGGAATTCATAATTACCCCGGACACGTATCATTCGGCATTACTCGACTGTGGACTGCAGGGGTTGGAGGGTGGTCAGGAGGGGTGGAC
This sequence comes from Caerostris extrusa, assembly GCA_021605095.1. Lineage (NCBI taxonomy): Eukaryota > Metazoa > Arthropoda > Arachnida > Araneae > Araneidae > Caerostris > Caerostris extrusa. The sequence goes on along the minus strand of BPLR01009770.1, from coordinate 36,692 downwards.
CTGGAATAGGAGGGTAAAAACGCCAGGACTTTGGGAGAGAAAAAGTTAACACCCATTCGGTAGTACCAGGTCCAGCTGTTGGACCGAGGCCAGAAACTTTGGTGAGAGCAGGTGATATTTTTCTGGAGATTTTTAGCAAGTACCCTGCCATTTTAAACTTGTCTTTTGTTTTAGCACTCACGAAAGGACCGTTATTAACTTGGGCCATGTTGTAATTAGCGGAGTCGTGAGTATGCTAATTCGGTTTTCGCCAAAAGACGGTGGTTTGTGGGGGGGGGGCACAGCTTGGCGATGGTTTCACGTTTTCATTAAGTGGATTGACATGCAGGTTTGCCGTTCCTTGTACTGTGCTTTCCTTGCTAAATTGTTTTGGACATGTGTACGAGTTTGAAATTGGGTTATGTGTTCTTTTTTTTTTTTACTGTACGTGATTTTTTTTTAACCATTTGGTCTAGAATAAATCTTATAAGGAAGAGAAATAAACTTTTAAATTTTTATATAAGTTTATTTAATCTTATCAATAGATAACAGTCGTAATGTAATTCAAATTGTATTATTTATTTTCAAATGTAGTTGGCAAATACTTAAACAGCTGGCAGCTTGGCAAATTCAGGAACGTAATCGACCAAGCACCGTCTCCACCTGATATGGCAACATGTTATTTTTCCTGTCCCGAAAGTTAAAATTACCACTTTGAGGAAGGCGTTTGAGAGCATAATATAAAACCGATTGGACTCAATTCAGACCATAATGTAAAATTTGTTGATGGTACCTTCAGTACCATCAACTAGTTTGAAGGATATAAAGTAAATTTTGATGAATATATTGATTTTTTACAAGATTTATTTAACAATTACGGATACTTTTACACAGAATATATATATATTTCTAATGCAGCTGGCAAATACAGAGACAGTAAATTTTTATGCCATAAGCAAGGGCTGCACCGACGTTACCGATTTAACACTACCCAGGGGTACGTGTAGCTTGAAGATATGCTACGGACACGGAGTAACACTACCCCCCTCTTGAAAAAAAAAAATTGTATTATTAATGTTTCATTTTAGTTTTATTATTAATTGAAGCTGCCGAAGTAGATTATTTTACGAAATTATAAATAAATACAATAATTACAAAAAAAAAATACTTTTTCTTTTCAATGGAAAATCTGAAAAGTATTTTACGAACATTATTTTGGGAATCAACAAAACACTTATGTTCCGGTTTTAATATAAGTTTTTCTCAAAGTAATCTTAATAAATTTCAAAATCTAGCTATTTTTTTGACCAAAAATAATGTAATAACCTTTAAAAAAAATGATTATCTAATGTCTGTATTTTTGTTTTCGCAAAATATATTTCATAGTCATTCAAATTTATGTTAAAATTTTGAACAATGGAAAATGGACAAAAATAATACTGCAAAAAAAATGAACAATAAAGAGCATTTAACTTTTATAAAATCGTCATCAAAATATATAAACATTTTTTTTTTTTTGTAAGTCAAATTGTTCTATAACAGTTATTTTAATGTAATACTAAAAGGCAGAAATATTTAAATTTTAATGTTGCTTTTGGAGATGAACTAATATTATGAATAAATTTCTGAGTTTCCTACTAGATATCATTAAAGTGTATTGCGCTTTTAGCATGAAGATTTTTTATCCGTTGCAAATTAGAATTTGGATGAGTTTAAATCCTCATTCATAATTTATTAGCAACATCGATGCTAAATATGTGCATATAATACTTGCATTTTCTTTTTTTAACTTTCTGATGCATAGTAAAGTATATTTTATAAGAATTTTAATCTAAATAATTGTTGTCTTTCGATACAAAGGCGTTTTTTGGATCAAAATAAAACAATAGAAGATTGTTTCGATTCTAGCTTGTTTTCTATTTTTGCTACATTGTTAAAATACACATAAAACTCTCAGAAGGAGTCTACTTTTCTTTAAAATTCCATTTGATTTTACAATTTTTTTCAATGTTCGAACTGAAAATTCCATGTTTTGAAATAGAATAAAAAAAATGCGACTAGAATACATAAACAGAAAAAAAGATCACAAGATGAATAGTGTATATTTCACAACTCGAAATAAATCCAGCTTTAGAGTAAAGAAACATTTTAGAAGGAAACTTTACTACAATACAACTTTTATGCAATCAGGCAGAATCGTATACACTATAGGAGAATTTTAATTTAAATATAAATATAAATAAAAAAATTGTATTGAAAGTAAGCAGCATTATTTTTCATTTTATTTTGCTCATTTTTTGTTGGAAATTTTTTTTTGCTGACAGGTATCCAGAACTCTTTCTGTTCCTTGCTGCGCTTAGCAAAGAAAAGAACAGAAAAATAAAATAAATAAAATTACTCACTAGAAAAATATTAGAAATATTCTATTGGATTGTTTCGCTTGGGTTGCTTTTCTATTCGAAAATATATTCCCCCTTCCCTTTTTCCCCTATTTCTTGATCTGGATAGGGAAAAATGAAGGAAGAGGGAAATTATTCTGTTTCTTTTCTTTTTTTTTCCCCATGATGCTGCTAGTGCCAGTATTGAAGAACACATGATCCTAGCAGTTTTTCTAACTTCGGATATGACTACCGGGTTATATTTTCTGACCGTTATTTTTATTTCTGCCGTCTACAATTTTTATATATTTTTTTTCTTTCTCTAAAAAAAAAGATGGGAAGGTGCATGAAATTTTAGAGATTCAGTCGTAAAATGTCAGTCTCCTTTTCTCACTACCCCAAAATCCCTGTGTTAAAAAAAAAAAGATGTGTATGTAAGTAACTCTGAAAATAAGAATATAAATGTATAGAAAAAGGGGAAAATAAAAAATATTGACGCTATTTTCCCTTTTTTTTTTCCCCGACGCGTGATTCTGAGTGACAAAGAAACATCTATTGTATATTTAAATGAGCATGACGCCAAAGACGAAGTTGTTTTCAAGTAAGTACCGTAAAGGGTATCAAAACTCGAAAAGAGTGAGAAAGAACATTTTTCGTTCCATCATACTAAAGTAAATTTTTTTTTCTTCCTAGCAATCGCGAGGTTTTTTTAATACCTTGCGACTTTTTCATGCTACTACAGAGGCACAATAAAAAAGAGTTTCCTTCTATGTTTTTATTTTTCATATCGATTTTTTTTTGAAGTTAACCTAGAGTGGTAAGTAGGGTTAGTTCAGAGGTTTCGAGAGAAGAAAAGAAAATTGGAGGAGAATGCATTTTTGTCCTTAGAGAGTTTGTTTTATGATTTATTTCAACTTGAAGAAAATAAATCTGTTACTTAAAATCAAATGTAGCGAAAAGGGGAAAGTGTATTAGATACATCGTTTCAAGAATAAAAGGATGGTCAAACTTTCTGTAAAACGTAAAACATTGTAACAATCATTATTATCATATTTGTGTCTTTATAAAAATTGAAAAAATTTAGTGCCTTAAAATTTTAAAATTGAAGAACTCAAATTTTCAATAAAGATATTGACATTTAAAATTCTAATTTAAACTACATATTCTATAAATTAATTATCCAGATCAGGGGTGGCCAACCCAAATGATCTTGTAGGTCACTTTGGAAAGCATCATAACTCGGCGGACCGCACATACAATTAAATAACGCCATAACGCCATATTAGATTTATTCACTATAGACATTTTTTTTTTAGAAAGAAACATAGAATGAATTATAATTATTATATTTACTATTATACTTTCAAGTAAACATAGATAATATAATAATAATGATACTAAACGCACATTGTAAAGAAATATAGAACACTCAAGATGAAATATAAAAAATATATAAATATGAATGAAATAACAAAATTAAATCTTTAAAAAGTATTTATTTTACTAGTGCAATATTTGCTTCCCACTCTTTCAATTAAATTTTGCAAATTGATCTCAATTTGGGTATTTGCACATCGTAATTGGTGTTTATAATTTAAACATTCAGCGAACTCATAAATTAAAACAGGCAATATCTGTCCTATATTCGGAATATTATTTTAAAATCAAAGTTCCTTTTTTTCTCATAATTTCGATAGTTCATTTTTGAATATAGGGATGCACACATAATGTATTTTTTAATACATTGGTTTTCACTACTTTGGATATTATAAAATAAATATATTTTGTAATAGTGTAATAAATATTACGAGCCGCAAAAAAGTGTTTAAGGCGGGCCGCGTGTTCATCGCCCCTGATTTAGATTAAAATCACATCGAAACTTCAATGCAGTTTCGTATGTATAAACAATTAATAGACTTAATTTTAAATAATTTATATATATATATAATTAATAAGTGTCAAATATTCAAACAACACAAAACTCATTTTAATATTAGCTTAAGTAATAAGTTATAGATAATTTTTAGTCATACATTTATTTTTCATTCATCAAAAGAAAAAAATTATATTTTCATAAAACTTTTGAATCTGTGCTTAATTTTAAATACTTAGTATCAGAAATTAATTGTTAAAATAATATATTACCTAAAATTAAAAAAAAAAAAAAAAAAAAAAACAGAATTGTGTCTGCCAATAGGGCCTTTTTAGGTTAAGAAATCTGTTTAAAGCACAGTTCATAAGCAGAAAAACTAAATTCTTGTTACATAAAACCCTTATTAGACCTATTTTGGTTTATGTCTCTGAAACTTGGACTCTGGCAAGATCTGATGAGGCCCATTTGGGTCTATTTGAGCGGAAGATTTTAAGGGCTATTCTTGGGGGTGTTTAGGGAGAGGGATTGTTGGAGAATAAGGTACAACGCAGAAATTTATAAACGAAGACTCAGATATTATAAAATTTATTAAGATCCATACATCAAAGTGGGCTTTCTCAAGTATTTAGAATGAACGATTAAAACCCTTGTAAAAAGACTCGTTTTGGCAAAGCCACAGGGACAAAGAGGCAGAGGACGACCCAAGTTGCGATGGATAGACGCAGTTGAAAAAGATTTCGCTGTACTATAGGTTAAGGATTGGAGGACCCTTATCACCCAGTGGAATGCGTGGGAATCTCTTCAAAAGAAAGCCTTGGCCCACTTTGCGTTGTCGAGCTATTGATGATGATATTTTTATAAAGGAATGCAATATTCGATTAAAAAAAAAAAGGTAATTATATTCACGTGGAAGGAGAATTTTTTTAACAGTCAAAATAAATGTTCAAAAAATGTTTTACAGCCAGAATTTAATGTAAACAATGTATTTTCCATAATTCATAACAGAGTTTAATGACATTATCTGATGGATGTGCTTCCACATATTTAATTGACCATACAATCTTGGTATGTATTTAAATTAATCAATGTTTCATAATTTTCTATAGATATTTATAATAATTTTATTAAAACAAACAATTAATTGGGGGACAGAAATATTAAAATATTTTAATAATAATTCACATGCGGAAACACAAAATTTAAATTCATTATAATAACAGAACAGCAAAACGTCTAGGTATGATATTGCAAAAATAAGTAGCTTAATGTATAAAAACAGAAACGCTTTATATGATGAATGTAAGGAATTTAATATATGATCAACATTTTTAGGAATAATTTGTCAGGAATATAAAACAAATGATTTTACAAATTGGGTCACGTGATTTTGTTCGGTAAAATCATAACCGTAACATGTTAATGATGTAACCGATACTGTCTTGATGACTCACTAGGAAGACATATTTATGATTAGTATCTCAGCAATATTACCATATTATGCTAATGCTTGTTGTTATTATACGTTGATTCTACAATGTATGTTTTATAAATGAAATCTATGATATAATAAAGGTGCAATGACCAGACTATCGAATAGGCAATCTACAAGAAAAGTCAACTAATGCTTAATATATTTAGATGCAAAGAGTATTTTTACTTATCATTACGAATAATAACTCCTCATACTATTTACCAGTAAATTACGGTTGAGTGCTTTTACGAATGATGACAGTAACATATTGCATTTCGAAATATCTTTATTTAATTTGGGCCAAAGTTTTAAAATATTATTTTTGTATTTAAAGGTTACAAAATTATACGATTGAAAATATTCCAATTTAACATAAATACTAGACATATTTCTAATTAGAATCTCAGCAATATTACCATATTATGTTAATGCTTATTGTTATTATGTGTGGATTCTAGAAAGTGTTTTTTATAAATGAGATCTATGATAGAGTAAAGAAGGTGCAATGACCAGATTATCGAATAGGCAATCTACAAGAAAAGTCGATCAATCTTAATATATTTAGGATACAATGACATTATACACAATGATAAGTAAGAAATACTAACTCCTTATTGTATTTACAGGTAAATTATGGTTGAGTGCTTTTACAAATGATGACATTTACTATTCGAAATACTATTTAATTTATGTCAAAATTTTAAAATATTCTTTTTGTATTTAAAAGTTATAAAATTATAAGATTGAAAATATACAAAGAACTTAATATAAGTATACATTACATATCATGCAACAAGAGATAAAAAATATTAAAGAAAGAATATTGACTATCCAAACAGCAAAATCAAAATGATCGTAAAATTAAATGTTAGTCTTGTTTTTTTAAATTCAAAGCCTTAATAATTCGAATAATTTTATGTTATAATAATTTTAATGCAGACTTGGACTTTTTATGTAGAGCAGTTTTAAATCAGTCAACAGTTTTTTTTTTTTATCATAGATCTATTGAAAACAATATTAAAAAAATCTGGCAAAGTTGTTGTAGTCACTGCTTTAAGAAAAGAAGAGAGTTGAAGACGATTAATGTATGTAAAGTATCTTGAATCGATTGCTAGGTTATTTGGTGGGAATGTTTTGAGGTTTTCTCTCATATGACATTCAAACTGAGGAGCAGTTACCTTAAAAGTCCTTCCGGAATGCACTGTTGATCTCTTCTCACCAATCAGTGGGCTGTTGGTTGGATACATAAATGGTATACGAAGCCCAGCAGTGTTAAAAATTAAAATATTTAACTACTACGCTCACATACGGAAAAATATTGAAAAAATTGACAAATTCAACATATTATTTACATAACTTCTCCAAAACGTTTTGAAATATTTTTTTGACATTTTGAGTTTGTTGCACATAGGAAAATCTCTTGCTTTAATCTTCCAAAACGTAAACAGAATTTAGGACCAAATGCAATGAAATTCAAGGTGGTTTTCAAAAACAAGGCAACCAAAAGAAAAGCATACTGAGAATAAAGTAGATACTACGCATATTTTTAAAGTTACTTAACCACTTACATGGAGTCGAAAGCACATTTGATTCAAACATCCATTTTTTACCCCCTTGAAGCTAAGATTCCTTGACTGTGTGCTAGCAAAGCGAAGAAAACCAACCAGAATTCACGAAGCACCATAAAAGACGACAACTATACAGAGAGAAAAAAATTAATAAGCCACTTACAGGATCAAATAAATGGCGAAGCCATAAAACCACGCTCTCAACTTGCACGAGCGAACTGTTCGAGTCCGAGTTCTTGCAAATCGCCTTAACGAGGCGTTTTAATTACTAAATTAGAAACTTCTCTTCCGTCTTCTTAAGTCCTCCCACAGAGAGCCCCGAGAAAGAGCGAGAAACTAATGCGTCTAATTACATTTAAGTCCAACTTGCAAGTGGATGAGGCTGAATTTGAATTTAATGCCCGGACTTCGTTAAACGAAGTGGGACAATTCAAAAACGCGTCTCAACTTAAGTGACTCAATCCCGAGATTTTACGTTGTATGCACTAATTTTATGTCAAGCATTTCGAGGTTAAAAAAAAAAATCTTGTTTCTTTCTGTCAGAATGTATAAAAGCGATGCTTGTATGAGGGTCAGCCGATGGAAAACTTTGAAATTTTTTTTTTTATAAATAATTTATGGAGTAAATGAAAAAAAAAGTGACCATCATTTTTTTTACATAACAACTTCTGTTAAGACATTGAATGCGGGTGGCCTGCCCTAATCTAAGAGATTTGAGATTCAACATTCCCTTGCCAGCTACGATGTTGAGACTTGCTATGCCAGTGAGCTATGACTGTATGGCTAGCCATCTGCACCGTACTGGCTTTTTTTGATAGTCTAAATTGCCTGCTCTGTAGGAAAGACGAGATCATGGACAGACACCATATAACAGGATGCCCGGCCTTGCATGAGGACTCTAAGATGAAAAGATATCGGAGAGCTAGAACTTTGCTGATGAAACATTGACTTTTATCTCTTATTGTTTTCTTTTTTTCTTGCGTGCGTTTTACACTGCTTTGATCTCGTAAGAATATTTTTTCAATGCCATTGAAAATGGCAAAAAAAGAAAACTTTTGTTAAGGCTAATCACTAAGTGCCTGAATTTTCTACAAAAAATATTAATTTATTTAATATATGTTATTCTATATCATGCACGACCAGATAAATTTCTTAATGCAGTCGAATTTATTGGCTATTTTATTCAGAGTCACTCCGTGATTTTCCTTTTATCAAAGTTTCAACTATCTAATGTCACAACTCGATGTCTTGACCAGGTCTTGGGGGGTAGCGTCTATCATAGATTATATATCATTTGCGATTTGTCTACTGCACTCGTAAACTTGACGTAAAGAAAATAATGCTAATATATATGATAGAATGGATAGCAAGAGCAAAATGTAATGTTTGTCAATTTCAACAATTGTAAAGAAAATGTGATGATCTTGGATACACCAGTCTATTTCCTAAAAAATGCATTTTTATTTCATAAAGAGAAAACATAAAAAACATAGGATGTTAGCACACAAAAATGCAGGAATATAGAAATAAAGTGCAAGATTTCACAAATAAAATATTAAATAACACATTACTTATTTCTCTGCGTTTAAAATTACACAAAAATATTCTATTAATTCAATTCATTTGTGACGTTTTCTAACTTTAAAAACCAACTTTTCAAGAGTCTAAACAGGGTTTTCTCAAACATCGACGACAAGTTTCAGTTCGCGTCGGACAGCAGTCCATTATCGTCGAAGAAAATCACAGAGACAACGACGAAAAATAACAGTACTTGTACTTTTCAGTAATTCGTCACCCAACCGGCAACTCAAAGACCATTAACATCATACACTCTCTCGCGCGCCGAAAAAGTTAAACAATTGCTCCAGCTCACTTCAATATTTGGAGAGAAAAATGCGGTAATTAAAGCAACTCAGTGGACAGAAAAGGTCATGTGAAATCCCTTTTTCCTTCTTCTAGACCCTACACCCCGCAACCCCCACCCCTTTTGCGGAGAAGCTTAGGAAACGCTTAGAGTGATTGATGATCGAATCTTGAAGGAATGGCACAGAACTCTCGATCACATTCCTCTCCGGCCCAGCATCACGCCTTTTTAAGCATTTCGATCTCAGGCCATGCGTTAAATTGACTTCCTGGTGAAACTATGAATTAGAAAGGCATACATTGCATATGACGCGAGGCGTTTTTTCTTTTAAATTAGATCAATTTTCCTATCACAAAATCCTCCGCTGAATAGGAACATCAATTGTTATCGGAAACGATCGTCACGGTTATGGATATATATTATTAGCTGTTATTGAAACATAAACAAGATTTTTTGTTTAAATTGAGACTGGTTTTTGGATATGTGCATATTGGTTTTAATACCTGATGTTATTTATATCAGTTCTAAAAATAACCTGGAAGTTTGCTGGTCTTAAGCACAATGGATTTCTGAGTTAAATGTTTTGGATTCGAGTCTCTACAAATTATGACTAAAGTCCAATATATAAGCGCCCTGATGCCCAATTGGCTAGCGCTCAAACCTTTGGTACCATATACTTCAGGTTCGCGGTGGCATGATGTTTGTAGTGGTACGGAATTCATGTTAAACTGTAGACCCAGGTCTAATTTACCCAAAATGACACAAGTGACAAATCAAACCAATGTATAAGCCGAGTATATCTTTAAGAAAGAAAGTCCCAGCATAGGTTTTGAAAGGATTATTAAAGGGCCCTCATTTCCCAAGTATTGTAAGCGGTGGTGTTCATTTCAAACTAAAACGATATCAAGCTGCAACAAGGGCTCACTGGAACATTATGCATATTTATGTTTTTATGTTTATCTTTTTATAAAAGGGTCAACAATTTTAGAGGGATTATTGGTCAAACTTGAAGAAGAATAAGTATTAAGTAATTAAGAGTATTGATTTAGTCATGTTTAACAATGAGTAAAATGAAAGAGAGTAGAAAAATTGAATTTCATTTACGAGCAAATATGCTAGTAGTAGTATAAACTTAATATAGATTTTTATAAGAATTTCTTTTGAATTATTTTTCTTTAAACGTAGCAAAACATTACTCATGAATTTAATAATGTCTTCCTCTTATAAACTTACTATCAGGATCAAATCATTTGTCAAATACTGACAAAAATTATAAAAAAAAAAAAAATTACACAGGGATCAATGTAAAACATTGATGCAGTATCTAGTACTAGACTTCAATTAATGATACGTAATACAGTGCATATTCATTCTTACAGAAAAATCGGAAATAATATGACGAAGGCTTTTCCGGAATTTTCTTTTTGCTAAACTTTCTGTTTTAAACTTTGCATTGAGACAGTGAGAGATTTAAATTGATGAACTATAAGGATAGGCCCATATCCATTACAATGGGCCAAATCCAGACAAAAAGTGACGAAAGCTTTGAAAATCTCACTTTTTCCCTCTCCCCATTTTTAAAAATTGATTTGAACATGGCCGACAAAAGAGGTTACCAGAGTTTTGATCTACATCAAATATGTCATATGTGAAATATCGTCAAAAATTTATAAAATTGGTCAAACATAAAATATTGCTTTAGTATAGAATGCTGGATTTCAATTGATCAACTGTAAGAATGCGTCCATATCCATTACAATGGGTCAAATCAAGACAAAAAGTGACGAAAGCTTTTGAAAATCTCATTTCTCCTCCCTACTTTTTTTTTAAAAAATTGAGTTGATAAAAGAAAAAGAGGAGATGCCACATTTCTAATGTACGCCAAATTTTATATTATTTGTTAAATATTGACAAAAATTTGAAAAAAAAAAAGGGACTATACATAAAACATTGATTAGTACCGAGTACTGGATTTGAATTGATGAATTGTAAGAACAAGTCCATTTGAACATTATTTTTGTCCATTGAACAAAGGTCCATTTGAACATTGGTCCGTATTTAGGCATTATAATGGGTCAAATCCGGACAAAAGCGTTTGAAAATCTCACTTTGCCCCTACCAGTTTTTAAAAATTGAGAAAAAAAAAAAAAAAAAAAAAAAAGGAGGAATGCCACATTTCTAATGTACGCCAAATTTTATATTATTTTACAAATATAGCCAAAAAGTTAAAAAAGGGATCAAACATAAAAACAGTGCTTTAGCACCGAGTACTATATTCAAATTGATAACTATAGGATAGTAATATATAGGATAACTGTAGCATATAACCTCTTGGGTTCATATCCATTATAATGGGTCAAATCCAGACAAGTGACGAAAAAAAAAGGACCAAATTTGAATCGAAAGATTGAAAATCACACTTTTCCCTCTACGTTTTTTTAAAAACTCGAGTAGAACAACGGCAGAGAAGAAAAAAAAAAAGGGGTATGCCACATTTCTAATCTACGCTAAATTTTATATTTGTCAAATATTGGCAAAAATTTGAAAAAAAGGGGACCAAAAACATAAAACATTGCTGTAGTACCATAGTACTGGTGTAAAATCTAGACCTCACATTTCCCACTTCCCACTATCTGTTTTTAAAAATCAAGTTGAACACCACCGAATAAGAAAAAAAGGGGGATTCCACATTTCTAATCTACCCCAAATTTTATATTATTTGTCAAATATTGGCAAAATTTTTAAAAAGGACCAAACATAAAACATTGCTTTAGTACTGAGTACATGATTCCAATTGATCAACTACAAGAATACTTCCATATCCATTATAATGGGTCAAATCAAGACAAAAAGTGAAGAAAGCTTCTGAAAATCTCTTTTTCCCTAATCTCGTTTTAAAAATTGAGTTGAATATGGCCGAAAAAGAAAGAATAAGAAAAAGTGGGGATGCCACATTTCTAATCTACGCCGAATTTTATATTATTTGTCAAATATTGGCAAAAATTAAAAAGGGAACAAACATAAAACATTGTTTTAGTACCGAGTACTGGATTTCAATTGATAACTGTAGGATGGTAATATATAGGATAGTTATATATAGGATAACTGCATATAACTGTAGGACATAACATCTTAGGTCCATATCCATTATAATTCAGACAAAAGTGACGAAAAAAAGGGACCAAATTTGAATCGAAAAATTGAAAATCTCACTTCACAAATCTTCCTTTTTTAAAAAATCGAGTTGAACACGGCATAAAAGAAAAAAGAGGTGATGCCACATTTCTAATCTAGGCCAAATTTTATATTATTTGTCAAATATTGGCAAAAATTTAAAAAAAAGGGGACCAAAAACATAAAACATTGCTGTAGTACCGAGTACTGGATTTCGAGTGATGATCCGTAAGGATGGGTCCATATCCATCCTTATGGGGTAAAATCCAGACATAACGTGACGAAAGCTTTTGAAAAATTCCTTTTTTTTCCTCCCCCTACCTCTTTTTAAAATTGAGTTGAACACGGCAGGAAAGAGGGGAAAAAAAAGAAAGAAAGGGAGGGGGGAAGATATTCGACATTTACTTTCTTTAGAGGAATCTATACCCAGATAAGCTCTGAAAAAGGGAACTTTTAGTAGAGTCATAAAAGTTTATAGCTATTTCAAATGATTTGATATTCCAGCGCATTAAACAGCATTCAGTCAAGCTCCGAGCCGGGGATTCATGGAGAGAAGATGAAGAAGGCACTCGACGTTTAACTCTCTTCTTCGAATACATTAATGTGCAAAGATGTTTCCTTCCCCATGCCTCATAAATCACGACTTCCATTTCCAGCGCATTTGCTGCCTGGAGAAATGAATATGTAATCCGCACCGGACACTTTGTCTCCATTTTTCATTCGGTAATTCAATTAAAATTGTAAGCAGCTTTGGCAACTCTTTTTCTTTCCTCCCACCTTTCGTTTTCTACTTTCTTTTCTTCTTCTTTTTTTTTTTTTTTTTGTTACGAAAAATATAAAAAGAAAAAGCTTCTTTAAAGTATCTTTGTTTTTTGTTTTTTATTTTTTATTAAATATAAACATATTTAGTTCGTTCTCGTACTATAAATTATAAAGCACGTGTGAATAATGTTGTTGAATAAATAGAATATTTAAACAGCTTCAATGTTCCACATAACTTATTCATTGGATCGAAACAATATTAATATCTAATGACGCAAACTGTAACCGGGTCTACTGTATGAAAGATATTTTTCAATTACTTCTATTAGCTCACACTCTCCCTATATATAACTTGTTCAAATTTTCAATCGTTCATAAAATACTTGCTATTCATCCATTCAAGTTCAAATGCATTTTTTAACTTGCAGTGGATGACACTGGATGTTAATACAGTTTTTCAAATATTAATCCAGTAATTAAATCAAATTATTTAATTTTAGCTTTTTTTTAGGTTTAAGTTGCATACAACTACCAATAGATGGCGACAGATAAACTTATTCAATTCCTTCTATTAGCTGACACTCTCCCTGTACATATCTTGTTCAACTTTTCAATCGTTCATAAAATGCTTTTTAATTCATCCACTCAAGTTCAGATACATTTTCTTTGAACTTGTAGTGAATGACACTTGCTGTTAATACCGTTTTTTTTCAAATATTAATTGATTCATTAAATTTAATTCATTAATTTTAGGTTTTTTTTAGATTTAAGTTGCATATATCTACCAACAGAGGGCGCCAGATAAACTTAAAAAATGAATGAAAATTATTTATAAAGGACTTTCTGCAATAGAGTGAAAAAAAAAAAGTAGGAATTGACTTTTAAATTAAATTTTTAAATTAAATAATTTAAATTAATTTTTAATTAAAATTTTTTTTATATTACTTTTTTTTTTTTGGAAAAATATAAAAGAAAAAGTATCTTTGTTTATATTTTTTATTTTTATTAAGCATAAACATATTCAGTTCTTCTCGTACTATAAATTATAAAGCAAGTGTGAATAATGTTGTTGAATAAATAGAATATTTAAACAGCTTTAATGTTCCACATAACTTATTCATTGGATCGAAACAATATTAATATCTAATGACGCAAACTTTAACCGAGTCTACTACATGAAAGATATTTTTCTAGTGTCAAAATGCAGTTTAACAGATTTTCAGAACTTAAGGTTCTACATATGCATTTTAATAATTTATAAGAGTATTAAGGACTGTAGAATATTTCGTCATCTACAATATAGCGTTGCTTTAATCTTTCATTTTAATTAGTTAATTAAAATTGACGCATAATATTTTATGAAAATGCCATGTAATATTTATCTGATTTATTTTAATTTCAAAAATGTTGTATGTGTCTTTAAGCATAAAAGGAAATCATAATTAAAAGAGCTTGTTATGTTTTTATTTATAAAGAGGTAATCATGCATTATTTAGAGACATGCTCTATTTTTCGAATGATCATATTTATTCATTAAAAATGTCCTTTTTAATAAGTGTTGAAAAACTAGAAATGACTCGACTATAAATAATTAATTTTATTATAGACTGATAAATTTGGCGTCAAAAATTAGTAGCCAATTTAGAGTACCAAAGTTTTTTGTGAAATTTGAATCTGTCAATATATTGAAAATTATAAATATAAATTTATTAATTCATTTATTTGATACCATTTTGCAATATTATAATGAAAAATGACCATAGGTATAAATGACGACAATTAATAATAATTAATATTTGATAAGTGTTAATTTGTAAGTAAGGATTATATCTAGGGATGTATGGAATAATACCTCATTTGCATAATATAGGTAAGTAAGGATTATACCTATATTATGCAAATGACCTAGGGTCAAAAAACGATGGCCGATATTAACACTTTACAACGCTATAGTGACAAATGATCTGAAGTCAAAATGGCCACCATTTGAGACTTTTATTTTACAAATGACAAATGACCTGAAGTCAAATGATGGCCAACATTTGAGAATAATACTTTACAATAATATAGTGGCAAATGACCTGAAGTCAAAAGGGCCAACATTTGAGAATAACACATTACAGCATCAGAGTGGCAAACGATTTGGAAGTCAAAATGGCTAGCATTTTAGAATAATACTTTACAACATTAAAGAGGCAAATGACGTAAAGTGAAAATGATGGCCAACATTTGAGAATAATACTTTTACAATAATATAGTGGCAAATGACCTGAAGTCAAAAGGGCAACATTTGAGAATAACACATTACAGCATCAGAGTGGCAAACGACCTGGAAGTCAAAATGGCTAGCATTTTTAGAATAATACTTTACAACAATAAAGAGGCAAATGACGTAAAGTGAAAATGATGGCCAACATTTGAGAATAATACTTTAAAAAAATATAGTTTCAAATGACCTGAAATAAAAAAGATGATCAGCATTTGACAATAATACTTTACAACAACATAGTGGCAAATGACCTGAAGTCAAAATGATGAAAAGTATTTCAGAATAACTTACTAGATTGCAGTCAAACTAAAAGCTGGCGAGGAAATTTAAAAAATGAAAATCACTTTTCAATCTACGTTGCTGCTTAAATAATTAGGTCAACATATCCTCAATAATCAATTTTCCCCAGTCTTCACCGGCGAACGAAGCCACGCAAAATACACAACAACAACAACAACAACAACCGGCACTTAAATCTTGGGAAAAAGAGTAGAAATCTTGGCGCAAAGACGCAAATCTATAGCAGTCTGTGATGGATGGTTTGACACGGGGCGCACAAAAGGCAGGCCCGACTTATCAAAGGAAAGTAAAAACCGGGATCTGATAGAGAGAGCGGGGAACAATGAGGGTTCATTACCATCAACAAGTATGAATGATGACAGCGTTAATTCATTGATTGAGAGCGACCTCCCCACTTCGCCCCGATCCCGCGGACATTTTTGCAGTGTTTAATTTCGGTTAAATCATCGCTGCGGATGACAGCCCTGGGGGTGATTAATGACCCCGCGAGGGAGAAGTCACTCCGGAATCAACCCCAAAACCAGTGCCTGGTGGAGAATCTTCCCGAGTGAATGAAGATCGCTTGGAGCTGGCCCGAATCGTGGTGGCCCAGTAGCGGCTATAGAGTAGGAGGGCTGAAATCGTGGGCCTGAATGGTCGAGTGTCTAACGCTCTGGTGCTCGGTCCCACCGGTTTTGGATTCGAGTCCCGGCAGTGCCATGTATGTTTGTAGTGGTTCGGAATCGACTTCAAGCCGTAGGTCACGATCTCATATGAATGTAGAACGTCACAGAGCCCAATCAGAATTTAGAACGAACATTGACAAGGGTGTCAATCCAAATTATCACCCTCTTTGAGGCCAATAGCGGCCTGATTGCTAATTGGACAGCGCTCTGGCCGGCTTTAGATTTGAAACCTGGCGGTGGCATGGATGTTTCTAAGTGGTTCGGATTCCACGTTAAACTGTAGGTCACGGTCTAATTATCCTAAAGTGTGCACAAAATGACCGTAGAGAGACAAACCAAACCAAAACTTGAGGCCAATCTTTCCAGTGTAAGGTTTCCAGTGTAAGGTCCAGTGTAAGGTTTATCACCATATAGACCAATTTTCATCTAGGCACCACGTGTGTGCTCGGTAAAATGTACACACTCACGTTGTTAATGAGGCACAATGCCAATGAAGGTCTTTATTCAAGAAGAATATCAAAACATAGAACAAAATTTGTATTATTATTATTTGATATTTATAATTGTTATTATTATTATAATTATTTGCTATCTTGACAAAAAAAGGTGTTGTATCTGAATGTTATCATCTATAAGGTTTATTACTTCTTGCTACCTCAAAGTTTATATTATATGTAATCATTTCGTAACTATAGACTAGTTAATTATTTAACCTCTAAAGAGAGACAAATAAAGGATGTATTAAGAACAAAAATGATAAAAAAATAAACTACAATTAAGAAATTCGATACTTTTAAGAAATAAAATATAATCGCATAACAAAATAATATGATATAAAATATTTTTTAAAAAATTAAGAGAAGAAATATGAGGAATTGAACAAAATGAGATTATAATAAAAAAAGGTTTTCTAAAGTTAATAAAATAAAACCCAAGAACTATTTATTATTCAACTAAGAAGAAATATTGAAAAAAAGTCGAAAAAAATTAAGACAACAGAAATTAATGAATGTATTATTAGTGAAGCTTAGAAAAATGTAAGATTAATTTACAGTTTAATTTTAAAATATTCACAAACCACATTCTAAGCATATTCTGTTATTCAAAATTATTTGCATAAAATACAACAGATATTTTTTTTTATAATAACATTTTCGTGTTTATAAATTTGCATAGAGAGAAGCGTGCAACCACCAGGGACACACAGGTTTATAAATATCAAAGAAGAACAAAATTGCACGGAGGAAATCAAATTCTTGTTCATTAAAGTTCCCGCCATCAGGCACTGCTGACAGGAAACCTCATTCCAAAAAGTCCTCTTTTCACTCGATCGCTCTCGCTTTAAAATTATTCCGAGTTCTTCTGCGTCTGTTGTATTGTTAAAAGTGAGCGACAATAAAATAAAAATAAAGCTGATTATCTCGCCATTTTTTTCCCTCTCTGTCGCCTTCTGTTGGCAATTTTGTTTTTATTATTATAAACAGGATATCATGTTAGTTAATTAGTGAAATCAGGCATGCATATATTGATGCCATTCTTTTTTTTTTTTTTTTAATCTCCTTTAACAAACAAATCCAAACTTGAAACAGGGAAGTTTGTGTTTGGAAAAGAAAAGATTTAATAAAGTGTTTTAACGCTTTTTATCTGCTGTTTGAGGTTGATTCATTATTTTTCTTGCGAATTTTACTAATAAGATTATCTCTGGACTTTATTTGAGAAGAATTAGTTTTCTATGGGTTGTATTTTTTTAGAAAATTTTCTACCTTTGATAATTTTTATTTAGAAATAAACATTAAGAAAAGAAATAGATTATCGAATAATTGACTTTTAGTAATCCAGTATTGTTAAATGAGTCAGGTGGTGAAATAGGCAGCTGGAAAAATTCGATACGATGAATAAATTAGAGTGTAAGGTAAAAACTGGGTTAAAATATTAAATAAAGCATTAAATACTTTGAAATATCGAAGTTCAAAAACTCTTGTTTATTACTCAGATCATTAACTGAAATAAAAAACAAGAATTAAAGTTTGTAAATAAATAACCGTATCAGAAGATAAGTGAAAAAAAAAAACGGTTTTCATAAAGTTACACTTGGTTAACATTCATCTTTGAATTGGTAAATAAAAACAATTACTTAAAATATTTAATAAATTTTTAAAGACAAATTTATCAAATCTTTGACAAAATTTAAACTCATTGTTTCTACTCACAATATATAAACAATTATTCAATTGAAATATATCCAAATAAATTAATTATTTCATTTAAATATTTCCATATAAATGCATTATATTTCAATTATTTCATTGAAATATATCCAACTAAATGAATTATGTTTCAATTATTTTACTGAAACATATCCAAATATCTGGATTATATTTCAACTATTCCATTGAATTATATGTTAATAAATGGATTATCTTTCAGTTATTCTATTGAAATATATCCATATAAATAGATATTTCAACTATTCCATTGAAATATATCAGTAAAAACAGATTACATTTATATAATAATAATCATCTTTTTTTAAATAATAAAATGAAAACTGAGAACTATTTAGTTTTCTTTTATTTAACTAAGAAGGAATTAAAAAAAAATTTTAAAAGTTGAGAAAAACTAAGACGATAGAAATTAATGAATGCATTCCTAGTGAAGCTTAGAAAAATGTAAGATTAATCTACAAGTTTCTTTAAAATATTTACAAACGAAATTCTGTTATTCAAAATTATTTCCATGAAATATAAGAGCAAATTTTTTTTCTTAATAACATTTTTCTCTTTATAAATTTACATAGAGAGAAGCATGCCATCACCAGGGACACGCAGGTTTATAAATATGAAAGAAAAGCATATTTCACGGAGGAAATCAAATTCTTGTTCATTAAAGTTCCCGCCATCAGGCACTGCTGAGAGGAAACCTCATTCCAAAAGTCCTCTTTCACTCGATCGCTCTCACTTTAAAATTATTCCGAGTTCTTCTGCGTCTGTTGTATTGTTAGAAGTGAGCGACAATAAAATCAAAATAAAGCTGATTATCTCGCCATTTTTTCCCTTCTCTCTCTAGCCTTCTGTTGGCACCTTTTGTTTTTTATTATTATAAACAGGAAATCGTGTTAGTTAATTAGTGAAAGCAGGTGTGCATATATCGATGTCATTCTTTTTAATCTTCTTCAACAAACAAATCCAAACTTGAAACAGGGAAAGTTTGTGTTTGGAAAAGAAAAGATTTAATGCAGTGTTTTAATGCTCTTTATCGGCTGTTTGAGGTTAATTTTTTTTTTTTTTTTTTAATTTTTTTTTTTTTTTTTTTTTTTTATTTTTTTTTTTTATTTTACTAATAAGATTATTTCTGGATTTTATTTGAGAAGAATTAGTTTTCTATGTGTAGCATAATTTTAGAATAATTTTCTGCCGTTGATAATTTTTATTTAGAAATAAACATTAATAAAAGAAATAGTTTATCGAATAATTGACTTTTAGTAATCTAGTATTGTTAAATGAGCCAGGTGTTAAAATAGGCAGTTGAAAAATTCGTTACGATGAATAAATTAGAGCATTTTAAAAAAATTGTCTTTACTTATTAAAAAACTTTAAATATTAAATAAAGCATTAAATATTTCGAAATATCGAAGTTCAAGCATTCTTATTTATTATTCAGATCTTTAACTGAAATAAAGAACATAGATTAAAGTTTATAAATAAACCTACAATAACAGAGAATAAGAAAAAAAAAAAGAACTGTTTTCGTAAAAGTTACGCTTGATTATGTTTTATC
Source organism: Caerostris extrusa (assembly GCA_021605095.1). Taxonomy (NCBI): domain Eukaryota; kingdom Metazoa; phylum Arthropoda; class Arachnida; order Araneae; family Araneidae; genus Caerostris; species Caerostris extrusa. The sequence continues at coordinate 16,612 of BPLR01009770.1, read as the reverse complement.
TTTGAATTGTTAAATAAAAACAATTACTGGAAATATTTGATAAATTTTTCTTTAAAAATTTGTCAAATTTAAACTCATTGTTACTACTCACATTAAATAAGAAACATTTATTCCATTAAAATATATATTTCATTATATTTCAATTCTTTCATTGAAATATATCCATATAAACAGATTATATTTCAATTATTCCATTGAAATGTATCCATATAAAAAGATTATATTTATACAATGCTAATCTTTTTTAAAAAAATAATATAATGAAAACTGAGAACTATTTAGATTTTTTTAATCAACAAAGAAAGAATTAAAAAAAAATTTTAAAGTTGAGAAAAATTCAGACAAAAGAAATTAATGAATGTTTTATTAGTGAAGTATAGAAAAATGTAAGATTAATTTACAGGTTTGTTTTAAAATATTCATACACCAAATTCTGTTTTCTTACTAAGAATATTCTGAAAAAAAATATAAATTATTTCCATTAAAAATTATTATTTTTCAAAAATATTTCCATGAAATATAGGTGCAAATATTTTTTTCATAATAATATTTTCTCTTTATAAATTTACACAGAGAGAAACGTGTAACCACCAGGGACAAGTCGGTTTATAAACATCAAAGAAAAGCAGAATTGCACGGAGGAAATCAAATTCTTGTTTATTAAAGTTCCCGCCATCAGGCATTGCTGAAAGGAAACCTCGTTCCGAAAAGTACTCTTTTCACTCGATCGCTCTCGCTTTAAAATTATTCCGAGTTCTTCTGCGTTTGTTGTATTGTTAAAAGTGAGCGACAATAAAATAAAAAATAAAGCTGATTATCTCGCCATTTTTTCTTTCTCTCGCCTTCTGTTGGCACTTTTTGTTTTTCATTATTATAAACAGGAAATCGTGTTAGTTAATTAGTGAAAGGAGGTGTGAGCATATATCGATGTCATTCTTTTTATTTCTTTTTTAAATCTTCTTCGACAAACACATCCAAACTTGAAACAAGGAAGGTTTGTGTTTGGAAAAAGAAAAGATTTAATGAAGTGTTTTAAGGCTCTTTATCTGCTGTTTGAGGCTGACTTTTCTTTTCGGTGAATTTTACTAATAAGATTATCTCTGGAGTTTATTTGAGAAGAATTAGTTTTCTATGTGTATACTTTTAGAAAATTTTGTACCGTTGATAATTTTTATTTAGAAATAAACATTAAGAAAAGGATAGTTTATCGAATAATTGGCTTTTAGTAATTCAGTAAGGTTAAATGAACCAGGTGGTGAGATAGGCAGTTGGAAAAATTCGATACGATGAATAAATTACCGCACTTTGAAAAACTGTGTTAAAAATATTAAATAAAACATTAAATACTTTGAAATATCGAAGTTTTAGTATTTTTATTTTTAGATCTTTAATTGAAATAAAAATATGAATTAAGGTTTATAAATAAACCCACCGTATTAGAGGATAAATGAAAAAGAATGCTTATAATGAAGTTATACTTTATTAAGTTTTATCTTTGAATTGTTAAATGAAAACCATGACTGAAAAATATTTCATAAATTCTTCATGAAAATTTATCAAATCGACAAAAATCGATTTTAAACTTATTGTATTACTTACAATAAATAAGAAACATTTACTAATTTAAAATATATTCATATAAACAGATTATATTTTTATGATAATAATCATTTTTTTTAAATAATAAAATGAAAACAGAACTATTTAGTTTTTATTATTCAACTAAGAAAGAATTAAAAAAAACTTTTTAAGTTCAGAAAAATTCAGACAAAAGAAATTAATGAATGCATTATTAGTGAAGCTTAGAAAAATGTTAAAATACAGGTTTGTTTTAAAATATTTACAAACCAAATTCTAAATATATTATGTTATTCAAAATTAATTCCATGAAATATAACTGCAAAATTTCTTTTCCATAATAATATTTTCCTCTTTATAAATTTACATAGAGAGAAAGCGTGCAACCACCAGGGACACGCAGATTTATAAATATCAAAGAAAAGCAGAATTGCTCAGAGGAAATCAAATTCTTGTTCATTAAAGTTCCCGCCATCAGGCACTGCTGAAAGGGAAATCTCATTCCAAAAAGTCCTCCTTTCACTCGATCGCTCTCACTTTAAAATTATTCCGAGTTCTTCTGCGTCTGTTGCATTGTTAAAAGTGAGCGATAATGAAGTCAAAATAAAACTGATTATCTCGCCATTTTTCTCTCTCTCTCGCCTTCTGTTGGAACTTTTTGTTTTTGTTATTATAAACAGGATATCGTGTTAGTTAATTAGTGAACGGAGGAGTGCACATATCGATGTCATTCTTTTTTTTTTTTTTTTCTTTTGATCTTCTTTTCACAAATAAATCCAAACTTGAAACAGGGAAAGTTTGTGTCTGGAAAAGAAAAGATTTAATCAAGTGTTTTAACGCTCTTTATCTGCGGTTTGAGGCTGACTTTTTCTTCCTTTCTTTTTTTTTTTTTTTTTTAGTGAATTTTACTAATAAGATTATCTCTGGACTTTATTTGAGAACAAATAGTTTTCTATTTGTTTATATTTTTAGAAAATAATCTAGCGTTGATAATTTTAATTTAGAAATAAACATTAAGAAAAGGAATAGCTTATCGAATTATTGACTTTTTAGTAATCCAATATATTTAAATGGTCCAAATCATGAAATAGGCAGTTGGAAAAATTCGATTCGATCAATAAATTAGAGTGTAATGTAAAAACTGTGTTAAAAATATTAAATGAAGCATTAAATACTTTGAAATATCGAAATTCAAGCTATCTTATTTATTATTCAGATCTTTAATTGAAATAAAAACAAGAATTGAAGCTTATAAATATACCTTTACAGTATCAGAGGATAAGTGAAAAAAAAAAAGTACGGTGTGCATAAAGTTACACTTAAGTTTTATCTTTGAATTGCTCTATAAAAACAATTATTGAAAAATATTTCATAAAATTTTAAATTTTGACGATTTGATAAATTTTGCATTAAACTCATTCTTACTACACACATTAAATAAGAAACATTTATTCCATTGAAATATATCCTAATAAATGTATCATGTTTCAATTCTGTCATTGAAATATATCCAAGCAAACAGATTATATTTGTTTAATAATAATCATCTTTTAAGAATAATATAATGAAAACTGAGAACTATTTAGTTTTTTTATTCAACTAAGAAGGAATTTTAAAAAAAATTCTAAAATTTGAGAAAAATTCAGACAAAAGAAACTAATGAATGTATTATTAGTGAGGCTTAGAAAAATGTTAGATTAATTTACAGGCTTGTTTTAAAATATTCACAAATCAAATTCTAAGCATGTTTTGTTATTCAAAATTATTTCCATGAAATATAACAGCAGAATTCTTTTCATTATAACATTTTCTCTTTATAAATTTACATAGAGAGAAGCGTGCAACCACCAGGGACACACCGGTTTATAAATATCAAAGAAAAGCAAAATTGCGCAGAGGAAATCGTATTCTTGTTCATTAAAGTTCCCGCCATCAGGCACTGCTGAGAGAAACCTCATTCCAAAAAGTCCTCTTTTCACTGATCGCTCTCACTTTTTAAAATTATTACGACTTCTTCTGCGTTTGCTGTATTGTTAAAAGTGCGCGATAACAAAATCAAAATAAAGCTGATTATCTCGCCATTTTTTCCCTTTCTCTCTCTCGCCTTCTGGTGGCACTTTTTGTTTTTTATTATTATAAACAGGATATCGTGTTAATTAATTAGTGAAAGCAGGCGTGCATATATCGACGTCATTCTTTTTAATTTTTTTTTAAATCTTCTTCGACAAACAAATCTAAACTTGAAACAGGAAAGTTTGTGTTTGGAAAAGAAAAGATTTAATGAAGTGTTTTAACGCTCTTTATCTGTTGTTTGAGGCTGGACTTTAAAAAAAAAAATTTTACTAATAAGATTATCTCTGGATTTTATTTGAGAAGAATTAGTTTTCTATGTGTATAATTTTTGGAAATTTTTCTGCCGTTGATAATTTTTATTTAGAAATAAACATTATGAAAAGGAATAGCTTATCGAATAATTGACTTTAATAATCTAGTATTGTTAAATGAGGCAGGTGTCGAAATAAGCAGTTGGAAAAGTTCAACACGATAAATAAATTAGAGTGTAATCTAAAAACTGCGTTAAAAATATTAAAGCATTAAATACTTTGAAATATCGAAGTTCAAGCATTCTTATTTATTATTCAGATCTTTAACTAAAATAAAAACATGGATTAAAGTTTATAAATAAACCTTCAATATCAGAGAAATAAGAGAAAAAAAAAGTAGAGGTTTTCGTAAAGTTATACTTGATTAAATTTTATCTTTGAATTGTTAAATAAAAACAATTACAGAAAATATTTGATAAATTTTTAAAAGAAAATGTAACAAATCTCATTAAAATTTAAATTCATTGTTACTACTCACAATAAATAAGAGACATTTATTTCATTGAAAATATCCATATAAATGGATTCTATTTTAATGATTCCATTGAAATATATCCAAATAATTGCATATATTTCCATGATTCCATTGAAATATGTCAAATAGATATTTCAACTATTCCATTGAAATACATCCAAAATAAATAAATTATAAGTCAATTATTCTATTGAAATATATCCAAATAAATGTTCCATAACATATAGAAATAAAACAGAAATATTATTATTATTTTAGTTAGATAAATTAAGGAATTAGTTATTTGGATATTTTATTGAAATGAAAAACAAATTTTTTTTATTATACGTTTATTTTCTAACTTTAAAATTTCTTTAATACGGCAAGGAATTATTAGATTCAATAATAATTTTTGCCAATTTAAAAACATTTAAGTATCAGTTTTCAAAGGAGAAATATTTTCCATAAAAAAAAAATTAGAATCTTTTAAGTTACTTTAATATCCAAAATTATATTGATAATTTCTATTAACCGTCATAAAAAGTATTAGATCATAACTTCACAGAGCGTTTTTTTATTTTGTAATATATATCATATAAATGATATGGGATTCGCGATTTTACATGGAAATATCTAGATTTGAAAGGACTTCGAATAACAATTAATTTTGCGTTTTAAATAAAGTATTTCTCTAAAGCTTTCGTTACAACTAATCCTCTTTAGATGCAGGCGCTAAAAGAGGATTAACAGGATCTAAAGAGGATTAAATGTAACGAAAGCTCTACGGCAATTATTGCTGTACGGTGCTAGTATTGCTGTATTAAAAATTATTGCTGATTGCTGGAACGGCAATTATTGCTGATTGCTGGAACGGCAATTATCACTATATATATTTTTGGATATAAGCCCATACAGATATAAATAAGACAGTAAGTATTTTTTTCAAAAATGTACCCAAAATTTAAAACCCGTATATAAGCCAAAATGAAAAAAAAAAAGACGACTTTTTGTATGAAAAAGACGTAAATTCTTCTACGGAAAAATTGAAAGAGATGATGATAGGGATCCAGTAATAAATTTGCTAATTTATATGTACAAAAACATACAATGCTATAAACATACATACTGGATTGTTTACTGATATACACTGAACATGTGTAGCACATTTCATGACATTTAATAACACTAACGAGAGGAATATTTTAAAATGGAAACAAATATAAAAACGTCATTTTAATATAAAAAGCAAATAAATATTTATGTAAAACAACATTATATGCATGTAAAAATTTAAATATAACATGAAAAAAAAAAATTAAAAATTTTTTTTTTAAATTTAAATATAACATAAAAATAATTATTTTTATACAATTTGATATAAAATTTACTTGATAAAAGTGAATTATATAAAAATTAAAACACGATTTCATGTATAATACGCAAATCGAGCATTTCATTGAATCATTTATCACAAGGCTAAAAGTTCAAAATGTGACTTAAAATTGCTTTGAAGCATAATTTGCTCTATCTGATCGTTCACTTTCGCAGCTCTTTTCTTAATTTACAAATTTTCTTTAATAAAACAGACAAAAATAGCCTGTTTTTCATGAAATAGTGTGACTGTCTGAAATTCGTCTATTGTTACGATATTCAACAGTATGGATTGACACAATTATATTTTCAGACATCAGCGTGCTGATCCTTAAATTTGAAAGGACTTTCGAATAAAAACAAAATATTTATTTAAAAAAAAAAAGAATAATTTTTGAAAGGTATCGTTTCGATAAATTTTCGGTAGGTTGTCGGTAATTGTTATTTCTATTTCTTATAAATATATACTACTACTACACCACCCACATGACATCAATGTGCCTAGAGTTGAATTGTCCCTTTACAGTTTGGGAATGATATGGTGAGAAGAAGAAGTCGGATTGGGCTCTGTAACGCTCTACGGTCATATAAGACCGGGACCTACAGCTTACATTGGATTCCGAACCACTACAAGCATCCATGGCACCACCGGGATTGGAACCCGAAACCTGTGGCGAACCTGGAACCGAAAGCGAGCGTCAGAACGCTAGACACTAAGCCATCAGACCCAAAGTTTCTCCCGGCGGGGAATCGAACCCCGGTTTCCCGTACCTCACAAATGTATCACTACTACTACTATTACTACAAATGCACCCATATCACTGTGCCTAAAGCTGAGTTGCCCCTTTACAGTTTATATATACTTCTCTACCCACATCATTTCTATATATCTTAGTATTAACTCAATAGAATAATTCTTGAAAACATCGTTTCGATAAATTCTCTTTAGATTGTCGGCCATTGTTATTTCTATTCCTTATAAATGTACAAAATATTTAGGAACAAATTGGAAAACCACATTTCTTGAAATCCCGAATACAAAATTTCACATACTGCACTTAAAAACATTATTCCTCCAAAGTTCTAACGAAAGATACATCTGAATGTCGCCCCACTCACGATGGCATTAAATGCAAAAAGTCAGCAGTTTACGATGAATAACGATCCCATCCAACTGAACCCTATCGGTGCACCCACTTGTGGACGAAGTTGTCAGCATTCAAAATAAACGTGCCATTCAGTCGACACTCAATAATCGATTAACCAGAGAGTAAGAGGAAGTCAGAAACCATTAAAACGAGTTTAAATACTTCTCCATGAGTGTGTAGGGTGTAGGGGGATGGTCTGGCACTGTATCCAGCACACTCTAGATGGCAGTACTCAGCAGCATCTCGAAGCCTCCATCATTTGCGTGACTTAGTGGCTAATTTGATTAATTAACTGGACGCGATATGGATTACGCAACAGTTCGAAAAGGGGGTAGGGGTGGTGGGATGGAGTCGAATCAATGGGTATCGGACACGGTGTGGTAATAATGAGGAGCATTATCGCCCAGCGGCTAATTGATAACCGCGCAATAGTTCTCAATTTCAGATGGGACATCATTCCACGCTCATCTGTCCGTTCCCTTGGAACTGGGGAAAGGGATTTACAATGGATGCGCGTGGGATTGTAGGGTTCTATTATGCTGCGGATGTGTTCAGTGGTATATAGTACGTAAGCAAAACTGTTGTAATGTTAATGTATCATCCTAAACACATATCATGAATTTATAAATAATTTTTTTAACAAATGGAAAGACCTAAACAAAGGTACCAAAGACACATTACAAGGGAAGGGGGCCTGATGGCTGAGTGGCTAGCACTCTGGGGCTCGATACCACAGGTTTTGGGTTGGAGTCGCGACGGTGCCATGTAGTGGTTCGGAATCCACTTTAAACTATAGTCCCGGTCTAATAGGATCGTAGAGCGTTGTGGGGTAGTGTGACTCGCGTCCGTAGCCTATCTTCACGCTACATGCACCTCCTGGGTAATGCTTGCCTTAAGGCATCAAAGGCAAATGCCTAAGTATTTGCCAGCTGCATTAGAAAAAAACCCCCAACAGGTTAAAATGCAATTCATTTCACATTCCGATGGATGGATATTCAATTCACATACAATGGGCTGATTGGAAGAAAATTATTCATACACGTTTCGGCTCAGCGGTAACGCGTGCCGCTGGTGAGTATTATGTCTGAGGTCCAATGTGTTGGGACATTGTTGTAGACACTGTTTCAAAAATTCCATTCGTGAGTCAGACTGCCAGGGGGACAGTTCCCACTAAAAGTCCTCCCGGAATCCACTGTCTTCCTTCTTCAGCGACTCGGAGTCAATCAGACTTCTACCTACAGCTGCTCCATCACAACAGAAACTGCCCCTTTTCGCCATCCATAAGTAGACTACTCATGAAGTGTCAATCCAGTGCTTCTGGACACTGAGGATTAGTCACAACAAAACAATAGAAGAAGTGACAGCCTCTAGCAAGAGGGATCATATTGCGAAGAAATGGATTTCGTACCTCACTGCTAGGTAACCAAAAAGAAAGCGACAGTCTCGTAGAGCAAGACAACTGTAAGAAAAAGTATCACTGTGTCAAGCACGGTGGGATTCTAGTACGAAGAAATGGATTTTGTATCTCCCTCTGCTGCTCACAAAAAATGCAACAGAGTCTCGTACCGCGAGACAATTTCACCAAGAATACGAAGAAGTCTCGTAAAATGAGGCAATTTCAAAGAAAAACAAAAAGAGATGCGACAAAGTTCGTAAAGTGAGACAAATGGAAGAAAAGTATGTTGGATCCAGGATCTTTGATCAGTTGTTTTTGTTCTATTGCAGCTGGCAACACAGAGACAGTTAATCTTTATGCTACAAACGAGGGCTGCACCGAATTTATTCATTTATCACTGCACAGGGGGCCCGTGTAGCTTGAAGATAGGCTAGGGACGCGGAGTAACACTACCTCCGCGACGCTCTACAATCTTAATAGACCGGGATCTATGGTTTAAAGTAGATTCCGAACCACTACAAGCATCCATGGCACGGCCGAACCCGAAACCTGCTTTACCGAGGGTCAGAGCGCTGGCCACTCGGTCATCGGGTCTTGGATCTAGGAACAGGGATTTTTGCAGATAAATAGATTCCTCTGTTGAACAGCTAAAAAACCAGAATTATTATATCTCATAAAGTGAAATAATATCAAAGAAAAAGTGACAATTTTTAGAAAAATGGGATCTTTTGCAGAGAAATTAAACTTCGCATCTTAAATGGAACAAAACTTGTTAAAAAATATATCCCCATCTCGCTATACGAGAACACATGATGACAAAACGTGAAACAATTAGCAACATGGGATCTTTTTTTGCGGAGAAAAGGACTTTATATCTCTTAGCTGGACAACTACAACAGGATCTTACCACGCCTCTAAAAGCGAAATAACTGCTAAGAAAATGCAGAAAAATGGGATCTTTTGAGCAGAAACGGACTTCGTATTTCGTAGCCCGAGAAATTTTCAGAGAAATGATTTATGTCGCACAAATCGGAACTTCTTTCGTGAAAATGGAAAAACTAAAAAAATGGATTTTGATGAAAGCTGCAAAATGGATTGTAACTGCCATTGTTTATTAAAAATGAATTGTATTTTTTAAAATTCAATATAACGCAATAAAATAAAATTTTCCTTTCAAATAGGTACTTTGCCTTTATAAAATCGGGATTTGTTTTTGAACATAATTTAATATTTAAGTTACTTTCAAAAATGTATTATTATATTGTGTTTAAAATAAATTACATTAACTCATATTTTTACTTTCAAAAATAATGTTTTTTGGTTGAAGTAAAATTTAAATGATACCTTTACATAGTTTAGAAAAATAATACAAATTGGTGTATACATACCAACTCTATTTACATGGATTTATTATTACCTGTACATAAAATATAATTTTTTATAAAACTTATTCACGATAAAAATATGTGCAGAATAATTAATAACACGTTTGTAAGGCAACATAATTAAGAAACATAGACAAATAGTTATAAAAAATTTGCAGATTGCTATACAGAATTTTTGTTTTAGTTCGAAAAAATAAATATTATGTTTATGATAATGTTTTAAAATACATTAAATAAGTGTATAATAATATAAATTTGTGATTAATATAATAGACCTTTGTATTATAAATATTGAGGTATAAAACCTTTGTTGACTTTGTATCAGTATCCATGAAAGTTAACAGCAAATTTACAAAAGAATAAGAATGAAAATTTACGTTTCGTTTTAAGAATAAGAATTTAAAAAAAAAATATTATGAACTGAATTTAAAAACAAATCGTTTCATTTGAAGAATAAGTATGGAAAATATTAAAAAAATGAAATTGAATTTAAAAACAAATCGTTTTAAGAATAGGTATGAAAAAATTTATGAATTGAATTTAAAACAAAGCGTTTCGTTTGAAGAATATTATGAAAAATATTATGAATTAAATTTAAAAACAAATTTTCTTTTTTGAAATAAGAAAGAAAAAATATTATGAACTGATTTTAAAAATCGTTAACAAATTGTTTTGTTTAAAAATAAGAATTAAAAAAAAATTATGAAATGAATTTAAAAAACAAATCGTTTCGTTTTTTCAGAACAAGAATGATAAAATATTATGAAGTCTATTATATTAAAAATTTGATACATATATTTATTAATATAATAGCCTTTAAAAGAGAAAATATTGTAGACTATTATACTAATTAATGTCTTAGTGATATAAATATGTACTGTACAATTTTTACAAGCATTTATAAAACTTTTACAATCTTTCAAAGTTCTGGGAACTTTAAAAACAGAAAAAATTGCACCCATTATGAGTGGCACGCAGACAATTGGTATTAAAAATTTCTTTTTAAATTTCTCTCAAGATTTTGAAAAGATTATTCTTAACACTTCAGGAATGTTTATTATACGGAGCAAGTTTGTCAGGAACGAAGGCATTGTTCTTCGGGAAGCCGAGGATACTTTTAAAAAGTAAAAATTTTGCACTTCACAATACTGAGAGGGTTGAATATTTTATTTTCCAGTGTTGATCTCAGTTGCGTTGGGGTGGAGTTTAGATTAAACTCGGTACACACACAGTCGTAAAACAACACAACTCCATTAACTTTCTTTTGACAAAAAAATTTCCTTTTTTTTTACTTTGAATTTGAACTAAATTTTTACGTAAAATTACATTACCCCAACAAGACTCGTAACAGTTTGGACCTGTTTATAGCGTAATGGCTGATTTTTAAACTAAGTTAAGAATACTACTATTGAACTTTGTAACGAATGACTTCACTGTATTCCGAAATTTGATCAGAAAAAAAAAAATTGAACAGAAAAATTTTGTCAAAAAAAATTTATTGCAGTTTTAGTTGAAGCATTTTATGAAATTGAATAATGTTATCTTACATAATTAATTTTAAATTTGTTATGTTTTTTAATACACAATTTATGTATTTTTAATTATAAATATAATGTGTGTACAAGGCCTGATGGCTGAGTGGCAAGCACTCTGGAGCTTAGTGGCACAGGTTTCGGGTTCGAGTCCTGGTGATGCCGTGGATGTTTGTAGGGTTCAGAATCTACTTTAAATCATAGGTCCTGTTTTAATAGGATCGTAAAGTGTTGTAAAGTATCTATCAAGTCTATAAATTTTTTAAAAGGAATATCCTTAACGCACTCTTAGAAATAAGAGCAAAATTCTCATTGTCGAACGCTAAGTGGCAAACACTACCCGATTAAGGCAGGATAAGGCCTCTATATATTAACAGATTATTATACATATATATTACAGATTAAGGCCCTCTATATATTAACATAAAAAACATATACTTCGCTTCTTTATAGACGAAACAATCCCATGGTAGGCCAAGGCCGTATGCCTACTGGCAGATTTCGAGACGGGAGATGTTTTCTTTTACGGATAGAATTTTTTTAAGCTCTACACCCTTATAGTCATAGGAGACCGGGACCCACGGGTTTAAAAGTAGATTCTAAACCACTATAAACATCCATGGCACCGTCGGAACTGGAACCCGAAACTTGTGGCACCCAGCGCCAGAGCACTAGTCATACAGCCACCAGGTCCAAAATACATACACTACTTATTTCTCATAAATAAAATGTTTACTTCTGATAACATTTTCTCAAAAGTCTCTCAATACCATTAAATTATTGTATGAGTAAATTTTCAGTGAAGGAATCAAATGAAGTCGATAACACGTAATGTATAAATTGGTCATAAAATATTTGTGAACTACACCGCTGTTATTCATTGCACGTGTAGTTTGAAGATAGGCTACGGATGTGAGTAATACAAACGCTGTACGACGCTATTAGACCGGGACGTACGGTTTTAAAGTGGATTCCGAACCACTACAAACATCAATAGCATCACCGGACTCGAACTTGTGGCACCTTACACCAGAGCACTAGTTAATCGGCTTTCAGGCCCCTTACAGACACGTAGTGCATTTTAATAAGTTCCTTGCCCATTTTTATTTATTTATTTAGTTACTTGTCTTGTGTTATTCCTATGGTTCTATATACGTATCAAAATAGGTGAGGCCCCATTTTCCCAGACCTTTTTCCAGTCTTCATTCCTGGAAAAAATGCCTGTTATCCTAAGAAAACTAAAGCCACAACCGTCGAATGCATTACACTATTTCTCATAAATAAAATGCTTACTTCTGATAACATTTTCTTAAAAGTCACGTACGTCATTAAATTACTGTACTAGTTAATTTTCAATGGATGAATGAAATCAAGTCGATAGCATGTAATATACAAATTGGTCATAATAAACTTGTGAACCATCGAGAATGACGTCATAATGAACAGCCTCCGCAAACACACACACGAATTATCACTCCAAAGACACTGCATCGGGATTGGGTGTTGCGGTGCCATAATCCCGCTCTTAGCGTCTTAGCGTCATCACATGGGGATGATAGTAGTTTGATCTGGATGCAAAAGCGGTTCGAATCAGACAAATAGTGTATGCTCAGTTATATGTACGGTATTGCGCTAATATTAGCGGAAAGAAAACATTCAATATTGAAATGGACGAAATTCGACATATTTAAATGAGGAATAATATTTGAGCATACTATACATATATGTAAAGTATATAAAGTATTCTGTAACTATTATCGAAAAAAGGCATTCATTTTTGAGATGGACTAAATGTGTTCATTTTAAAATAATATCTGAAAAATATGTACGTAATACACTACATATACGTGTATAATGCAAGTAAAGTATTACCCTAATATTAGGGAAAACAAAACATTCAATATTGAAATAGACGAAATGGGACACATTCAAATCAAATGTAATATCTAAGTATACTTTACACATATGTATAGTATGTAAAGTATTATATAACTATTAGTGAAAAAGAAGACATTCAATTCAATTTAAACGAGAAATAATGAAATATATACTTCTGATGCATAAGGTATAATACGAATCCTAATATTAGTGGTAAGAAAACACATTTTGAGATGGACGAAAATGTTTCATTCAAATGGAAAATAAATCTGAAAATTATTTATGAAATACTATACGTACGTGTATAATGTATGTAAAGTATTATGTAAATATTAGTAAAATGAAAATATTGAATTTTGGGATGTGTGTGACACATTTAAATGAGAATTTTTTTGCTATGTTAAAAGAATAAAATAATTGAAAAATGTTCTAAAGTTTAACTCGACTGATGTCATAACTACACCGAGGACAGACCTGTTAATCTGATGGCCAGAATGTCTCACAGCTGGGATTGATGGGATGGATGATACACCCCTCCAGATCCCACCGTTCAAAATTATGATTGCTCTGTGTAGGTATAGTATATCAGGCTCCATGTCGTACATCATTGGTAAAATTTAATCTGGTGTATCTCTGCAGTTTCAAATCTAGTATTCGAAGTTTTTGTGAAGTTCAAAGAGTCCGAAGTTTACAAATCAAAGTGTCTGGCATTCGAAGTTCTTGCTAAGTTAAAAGAATCCTAAGTTCTTCTCAAATCAAAGTGCTTGGTATTCGAAGTTCTTAAATAAAAGTGTCCAGTATTCGAGGTTCTTTGCAAAAGTTGAAAATATGCCAATGTTCTAAAATTAAAGTGTTTGGTATTCGAAGTTCTTGCTAAGTTGAAAATGTCCTATGTACTCAAATCGCCCAGTGTCATTCAAGTACAAAGTTTCCGATATTCTTCTCACATCAAGGTGTCAGTATTCGAAAGTTCTTGCAAAGTTCAAAAATGCTTCAATGTTAAAAAAACAAACTGAAATTACCGATGCTTAAAATCGACAATTATTGGAAAACAAAAATCATATTCACTAAAAGCTAATCACACTATTATAAGCCCTTTCCTTATAATCCAATGTAAATATTTGTCCTTTGTATATATGAATTTAAGACTATAATTCCACACGACACCCGTATAATCCCTATTTAAGTAAGAGGGGCAGAGAGCACCTCTGCCACCCATATTATTTTGGTCCAGCGCACCCCTTCCAAATCTCTCAAATATTTAATGTTTTTTCTTGTTTGTTATTTAGTGCCTGAGGTAATTTTCTACCCGTATGAACGAATATTTTCCAAAGGTTCCCATATCAATTGAGCGAGTTGTTGTCATTGGCATCAGGTAATAGCTGTATGAATCGCCTCGCGCTGATGAACTCGGGTTATGAGCTGGTGGGAGATCTGGTGTTTGGGTGGCTAATTGTCAATTACGAAAATCCTCATTATTTGAAAAAAATACTTGAAAAACAACGCGGACGTCACCCGAACAGGGACTTGTTGCGAGCATACCCTTCCTCTGCATCTCCTTTCATTATTGTGCAGATATAGGTATTTCTTATAATATCACTGTAGGAGCTTGATGCCCGTGCTAAAGGTCACTGGCTGCATTCCTCGGCCCGAGTGACGGTTGGCTGGATGCCTGGTAGAACCCTTAACCTGCAGGTCCTTTTTGTCCAACATGAGCAGTAGAGCCTTGGGAGTGGCTGACAAGTATCTGTAGTGTGCAGACAACACATCTCTCTCTGTCTCAACTGCCAGTAGACAGACGACTTCACCCACCATGGGCTGCGCAAATGAAGAAGAAGATAGGTATATGGCGCAACAGAAACTGCGCCAAATACTGAAAGATCATATTGCATAACTAAAAAGATTTCAAGATTTGAACCTAACCTAGATATATTGCTGACCGATATATACTTTAAAAGGGTGCTAGTTTCAGGAACAACACGCTAATGCTCTGAAGTTACAAAAAATAAAAATAATTCTGGCATGCTGTGTAGATGCAGCCACACGCAACACAAATTTAAGTCAGTTTTTCGAAAAAAAGTGTTGGCAGAACGTTGGTTAATGTCACACATGTTTCAACTGATAGCAAAATGACTTTTTAAGATCATAAGAATTACATTAAGAAAACTGAAGACTGGTAGATTCTTATTGAATTATTTGCGATATATGTTTTATTACGCAAATGCAAATGCGTACACTCATTAATAAATATTTGCAACATTTTATTGATTTGTAAGAAAAAATAGTTACAAATTTTATAAAACGTTCTTTGATGACAAGACATCAAAAAAATAGTACTGAATGTATTTGATCAAAAATAGTATTTGCTTTCCCTCCATAACAATATGAATAAATGAGAATATGTAATATACAAGATGCTTATAATCTGATCGACCACCGATTTCCACCATTATATTACCAATTTACCTCAGATTTACTACTACTTACAATTATTATTTGGATTAGTTCGAAAATATTTATATTTCAAAAAAATAGTTTCAAAACATATGAGTTAAAAGCTTTTGAAAACGAATACGCCATTACCAAAAATTCTTATATTATTACTTAATACATATTACTTTACTTAAACTATTATTAATAGTTATTATTTAAATAAGTTTAAAATTAGTATAATAAGTATTAAAAATAGTTATTAATATTTATTACTACTTAAACTATTATAACTTTACTTAAAGATATTGAAGGCAGTATTTGGTAAAGTTGTACAAATAGATTAATACACTCAAAAGAAAACTCTTGAGTTTCTTCCTTGTTAAGAATTAAATAATTTATTTTAAAGCTGAAATTGATTTCAATGCTATTATTTTGAATAACTAGCAATTAAGACACCTTCCCATAATAAGATTTAAACACTTTTTAAACAATAAAAATAACTCGATTTTAAAAAGAAACCAGGGAATGAAATACTCACAGATCTATATAAGCAACTCCAAATCATCCAAGAAAGACATATTTACCTGAAAATAAAACAAACATTAGTCCGGCAGCTCTTTGTGTATAGTCATTATTTCAAAATACAGAACTTTAAAAACCACCCTTTATCCATCTGATAATTTATCAGTTGGCAACTTGGGTCATTTGCTACTGTAAAAAGCAATAAGCCAATTGCGCGAATTAACTCGTTTATAAAATACCAAAATTAATTTAATGAATGAAAAAGATGAACCAAAGGTCTCCTGCAAACAGCTCAATTCATTGACCTACAGCCACTAAAGTTCAAAAACTAATGTTAATAACCTTGTCTTCCTTTTGCAATCGAATGAAAAAGATCTTTGCAAAGACGGAAAGTCTTGTTTTGGAATTGAATTAATCCCCACACAAAAGAAAGTCTTGCACGAAAAGTTGCACAACAATCTCTGTGAGATTGATTTTCACTCTTTCAATTACTTGATGACAAATAATTAGTTTGAACTTTAAAACATGTAT